>CAIGRF010127252.1:14643-27989 GCA_903798235.1 Fraxinus ornus | reverse complement strand
TAGAGATTATTACAAAAACAACGCCTGGCAGAGATACCCTTCATTCTATAGAACTTGCAAAAACATCCATCAAGTTTGTTAAGAAACTAGTATATGTTTTCCATTTGATTCAAAAGAAATATTGTTAATATATTAAAAACTCATCAAAAATGATTTATTTTGCAAATACAAATAATTAAAGAATTGACATAAATACATATAATGAACTATCGTCTTTACAAATAATTACGTCACTTGACAACACATTACAAAGGACCATAAGTACTACTTACTTGTTCACAACCACTTTTATTTAGTTATATTTTAAATCGATTAAAAACGCTTCCCAAACATGCTCTTAATATTATCATTTCCAATCTTAAGATGGCTGAGGTTATAAATGGATTCATGTTCGGGAGCATACCACTTGATACAAAAGCAAATATTGCTAGTACAGTAAAACATCGATAAATGAATATTCAATAAATTAATAGCCTCACGTGTATTATAATTTTTTCCAATACTAACTCGGACTAGTGTACTCAATTAATAATCTTGCTAAATGCATAAGATAATAATTTTATTTAATAATTCTTTAGGATCAAAAGAAAATGAGAAATAATAATTTTTTTAAATACGTAAAATATATAATACGTGTCAATGAACTTTTTACTTCTAATTTCTCAATTCTAATTTTTCTGAAAATATTCATTTAAAGTTGTTTGATTTTTGTTTGTACTCAAATCAAACACAATCTCATCCCTAATTTTTGTTTACAATGCATACACATTATTATTATTTGTTCATTTTGTAGAAAGTAGGCATTGAAAGTCATGGTGTTTGAAAGGGTCTTTTCGGAGAAATAGTTAGTAAAACACTGTTATTATGTGAATCATCATGATTATTCTCAATAGGCGTATTTAGCCTCCGTTTGAGCCACCTGTTTTTTAAAATGAGAATGAAAAATATAGTCGTTATTGGGGCCCACATAAGAGATAGAAAATTTGAATTTAAATGTTGATGTGATGGATAACGGTCATATTTTTCATTTTAATGAGGAAAATAGATGGCTCAAANAATGTTGATGTGATGGATAACGGTCATATTTTTCATTTTAATGAGGAAAATAGATGGCTCAAACAGGCCTTAGTATTTCTTAAATAATTGTTCCTCAATAGGCTATTACATTATGGTATCATTTTCACTAGATAATTCAAGAGGTAATCGATATTCATCACAATTTTATAAAGTTTACTAGAAATGACTTAACGTAACCAATCGAAATTAATAAATAATTTATTTATGATAAATTAATAACATATCTAAAGTAATTTTTTTTTTAATCTCAACATTATTATTTTGTAGAGGTTTTACCAAAGTAAGTAATCAAAGCCCCCTATTTGACGGTCATTTTTTTTGGGAAGAATGAGTTTCTGAATAATAAATTTTGGAGAATTAAAAAGTATGGAAAAAATTTGAATATACATGAAAAATATTTTATTATAAATTATGAGATTTTACTATCTTTTTTTCCCCTTCCACTAGTTCAGTAACAGTAATTTCTTTATTGTAAAAAAAAGGTGATTAAAAATTAGTATGAAAAAAAAGTTCTGAAAAAATGGTTGTCAAACAGGGCCAAGTCGCCATCAGTTTCGCGAAATTCAAGTTAGTCTTCATTGTGAAATATGAGTAGAACATAAGCTCACGTATGGTGGAGATTGAAATTGAATTTTAAGTAGATTTTAACATAAATTGATAAAGTGTGTGGTTTAATATTGTAAGATCCATAAAATATAGAATAATATTATCTAACATCACCAAGCTAGTAGTCATGCAAGCAATTGGACATCTTAAGTGTGATTTATTTTCCTACTTTTAAGATGAGATATCAATTAATAACACTTACATGCTAAATAGTATTACTCTAAAATATATAATTAAAATTAATTATTGACTTTGATTTATTAAAATCTAGATTTTAATTTGGGCACCTAAGAATTCATATCTAGAAAGAAAGTTAAAGTATTTTGATTCTCGAAAGATCATCAAACTTTCGTGTTTGTAACAACTTGGTGCCTGATGCTCAGTTGGACGATTATTAACAAGAAAGAGGAAAATGCATTCCCACTTACTTTTTGAGGTGTAGATTTTCACTTCTCAAATATGAAATCAACGCACGAGAATTCGAGTCATTGTTCTTAACAAAATCGATTTATTTAGATAGAATCCAAAACACATAATAGGAGAAACTAGAAATATACATAATTTTATCACCACAACATTCCATACGAAAATCCAGTTCGTCCATAACAACAGCAACCTTCTTCAGTTTCTGGGATAGAGTTTCGAGTAATTCAACATTCCCAGGTTAACAGAAAAAGTAACTAGGTTGATCGACCTTACTTGCCATGAATTCAATCATCGGCATCTTTTAAGTAGAGAGACTCACCCCCATCACCTGAGCTTCCACCACGTCCTTCTGCGGGCCCACTGCTGCCCATTTCTTGCTTACCTCCACCTGCCATTGCCCTTCCAGCGGCATGCAGCCCCTCCCCGGTGGTGCTGCGGCTGAAGTCTGGAAATCCTAAACCTCCAAGTCCACCACTACCTCCAGCACAATGAGACTCCCCTTGCAGCATAAGTCCACTGCTTCCTCCCGTGTTCATTCCGAGTTGGCTGTGCAAAGCTTGTTGTTGAAGTGCTGAGTATTGCTGCTGACTGTATAACATAGAGGATCGAGCAGCCATAAGTGATTGAGGTGTCATTTGTTGAGCTTGTTGGTGCTGCATGTAGTGTGCACCAGGGTGCAAAATCCCACCTCCAGGATACTGCAAGACAGCACCAGAAAGTAGTAAAAATCATACTTTTAGGTTTCAACCTTCACGAATTGGTTGTGATAAAATATCAGAATAAGAAGACTTCAAATTATTGGAATTAGTGGTTTTAAAACATGTTGAACCATCTCGTCTAAAAGCTTAGGAGTTGATCTCTTCGTATTTCAATTTTGATTTTTTAATTCATTTTGGATTTTGTGTATCCATTTTGAAATTATTAAAAACACGTTCTTTTTGTCATTTTGAAAAATCGTTTTAAAAAAAAAAACCCAAAATCCATTTACATTCTTCCCCTCCTCTCTCTCTCCCCTGCCTCTTTCTTGTCCCTCTTCTCCTCTTCACCACCACAAAAACTTTCTTAAGGCGAGACACATGTTTTCATCAACCGCGAGAAACACTGTGCGCAGCACTCTGAAGCCGTCGTGCACAACGATTTCATCAACGTTGATACTGATTGTTGTAGTGATAATGGTGATTTGTGATGGTTTTGGTGGTGTTGGGGGTTTTAGGTGGTTTTCGTTGGTTGTGCAGGTACGTGTGTTGGAAGCGGTTTTTGTTGGTGGCTACGGTCGATCTGGAGGTGGTTTTTGTTGGTGCAGGTGAAGGTGTTGAAAGTGGTGGTGGACGATGGGGATGGTGGTGTGGTGGATCTAGGCGATGTTGGTCGTGGTAGGTGACGGCAGCCTTGGTGTTGTTGGCGGTGGTTTTGGCGTCGGTGGCAACTTTGGTGGTGGTTAGGGTGATGTTAAACTAAAAACACACATAACACATTTTGAAAATTTTGACTTGATTTTAAATCAAAACACCCAAAACGACAAATTTTTCAAAATTATGTCATATTTCATTAAAGGCGTGACATGCAGACAATTTTCATAACAAGAGGGTAGCTACTACTCAGATATTATGTTTAATTATCTCATCTAAAAGCTTAAATTGTTAAAGAATAATCTACTTTATTTAAAGTCGTGTCTTCAAGAAAAAAAAAACAATAATATTAGGTCCAAACAGAAGTAATCCGTTTACCGAAAGTGAAACCAAAGGTCGGAATTCAAACACATGATTCATTCTTCTCTACAATTTCCTTTTGGTGAAAATACCTGAGAATGCATGCCAGGTGGTTGAGGCTGTGAATCAGCAATAGCAGCTAGATACATCAAGTTTCTTTGTAACCTGGCCTGGTTCCTACCAAGATAAAGACATTGTGATCTATATATATCAGAGAAGCCGGTACCGTATGTTTCATGCCATATGCATTTTACGGACACTAAGAACATTTATATGAAATGCTTGTAGTTACATATCCATTGCATAAGAAAAACTATTGTAAATCAAAAGACATCGGACTATAACCAAATTTTGCCTCAACTAAGCATGAAAAATCCGAATATTCGAAGGACGTTCGGAAAGAAAGAGGAGAGAAAAAAAGTTGAAGAATTTTTCCTTTCTAGAAGACCGATCTCCCCTTCCGGCAAAACACTAGGTAATCCAACTGTACAATATTTGTAACATCCTCTTGTACGGTTGAGGACCTAGAGCTAATTTTTAAAAAACCAGTGAAAGACGAAGCACACTATTTCGATTAAAAACTGTACAAAAAAAGACTAGTGTAGATGTGATCAGGGAGGGAGAGGAAACGAAAAAAAAAAATGGGGTCAAAAAGTAGTTACTCTGCACATTCACTCATTTTCCCCGAGTTTTGGCTCTCGACAATCTTCAGAATCAGCGACTTGTTTTCATCCAGATACTGCAGATAATATAAAATCAATAACTAGTGGACAGTTGATATGTGGCAAAATGCACAAGTTGAAGGCGAGATTGATATGCATGAAATAACTGAGTGAATCGGCATTTGCCATAAGGAAAAACCATAAGGAAAAACTCCAGTCCTATCCTACACAGCTCTCAAGATATTAAACTATAGCCCTTCTCCCAATTATGAGAGCAGATTAAAATCAGAAACACAACATATATTTCTAATACTACATGTATAAAGCCATCAATTTTTGTATATTTTCCATTTATTAAAATTTTACAGACAAGACTCCAAGTTTAGTCATGAGTCCTCTAAATTCAAGATTGTTCAGGATGGAGAAGGATCAAGATCTCGTTGTAATGGGCATTACACAAGAAACACTACACCGATTATTTAGCTTTATAGAAAAAATAGTGTCATTCTTGATTGAAAATGAAGGTTTCCCAAGTTGCACTCCAAGAAATGTTTACAAACATTAGAAAGTTGCATCCCAGTTTTTCTACGGAACTCTTTCTTATATGTTATTCTTCTCGTTAAAGAATCTAGTACACAAGGTCATGCAATATATTACAGCTATATGTAGAAATGAACAAGAAATGGGGTGTCAAGGTCGACAGTAATCATTCTTGATTTATAAAGGATTCTTAGGGACCCTTTTGTGTGTGTGAGAGGATTCAGATATTATTGCATAAACTAGTGAAATTGGTTTCTGATTATGCAGCAGGAAAGAGGGGACCGTTCTGAATCATTATATATCAGTGACTGAGCCTCAATTGTAGGAATTGCAAAAACAAAACCCCACCAAATACCAAATTATCCAGCGGAAACAAAAAGGAACCCAATCAAGTAGAAACTGAGCAATAATAAAGGTGACAGTCAGGGGGAGGATTGAGGAAAGTGAAAGCAGCAGGTAAAATGGCAGAGGGGGGCAAGTGAAAAGGAAATAGCAGAAGAAGCAAAGTTTGAACAGAAATCAACAGAGAAGAAGAAGAACAAAGAAAGAACGAAAGACCTGCTGAATATGATCAGTAGTGACGTTGCTGGGATAGTAGGCTGCCATCATGGGTTGCATCGGCATCAGGTGCTGCTGCATGCCTCTCTCCTTTATACCACAACTAGGGTTGGCCTTGGATTGGTTCGATTCGATTTTTTTCGGTTCCAAAATTTTCGGGTATTTAATAAATGGAACCGTCGGGTCCAAATATAATTATGGAACCGTTCGGGTTCGGTTCCGTTCGGTTCGGTTCGGTTCCGTTCGGTTCCATGCGATAATTAAATTTTTTTAACATTTACAACAACACTACATAAATACAACTAATGACATTTTCATTCGTAACTTTTACAAATTAACGTAGCATAATTTAAAAACACATAAATAACAAGATGTTCAATAAGATTAATTCAATTAACACAAATACCAAAAAGTAGATACTAATATTAAAATATCGATGATCCACATTAATAATTCATTTGGAAGAACTCGACAAAAGATCGTGCACAGAGTAAGGGTTTGGAAGAACTTGAAGAACTCGACAAAAGATCGTGCACAGGGTAAGAGTTTGAGAATTTGTTTTAATTTTATATAAAGTTATAAATGGCAAATTGGATTTCAATTTTTTAAAATGGGCTTGAACATGCAACTAAATAGCAAATTGGGTTTTGTAAATAATTTTTCAAATGGGCTTGAACAACCTAGTAAATAAATATATTATAAAAAATATATTTGGCTAGATTAATGTGTTAATTTGTTTTAAAAAATTTAATTAATCCAATATAAAAAAAATTATTTAGTTTCGGGTCTTATTCGGTTCTTCGGTTCTTGGTCTAGACCCGTTACCCGACCCAAACCGTTCGGTTCTCAATTCGGGTACCCGTTCGGGTATTTAATTTATAAAGATCCGCTCGATTCGATTCGGGTCCGATTCGGTTCGGGACTTTTGTCCCGCCCTAACCACAAACAACTCTCTCTCTCTCTCTCTCTCTCTCTCTCTCTAAATATCTGCTGTATGGTATCTATCTCTAATTCTATATCTGCAACTTTGACTGTGATCTTCCTTCACCGTTTGGATACAACGGTTTATCCGTTTCACGCAAAGAGTTCAACATTGACGCTCTTAAACTACAAATATCATAGACTGTACAATCGCTAGTGTGAAAAGGGTGAAAAAATGTGCTACTTTGACCTTTGGTTAATAGCCTACTTGAACAACTAATTTTACAGCGTATGAATTGGCTGGAATTTGTACAAATTCATTGTACAGCTAGTAAACAAAATCAAAAACCCTAGTAACCCTTTCAGTTGTGGCTGTTTGTGTGAAAGGGAGAGAATCTGCAGGCGCAGGGAGGAACAGGAGCAGTAGCATTATCAAGCGAGTGAATAGGGAGGGGTGTGTTTCGGGGTTCGGTCCATGCTAGACTAATTCTTTCTATTACAAGTAGGTCACGTGATGGATCAGGACATATAGAAATGAGAAACAGACAAACCAGCAAATATATTTATTTCAATTAAGGTTGCACAAAATTTGTGTAATTGTTTAATTATAGTTAAAATTAATGTAAAAAAGTTTGTCACCTATTGCCTAATCTCAAACTTGATGACTCGCGTATAAATTTTTGATTACTCACCTTTTTAAGAAAAAAATCTATATAATATTGAAATTCATTAAGCCCTTACTCCGATTCAAATGAGTACACAGATTTCAAAATTTATATTCTCAAACGAATCGCTATCCCACGAAATAAACATTGTTCACAACTAATAAGAATTTTGACCATCTCTTTTGAAGGATTTAATATTTTAGTATGCATTATGCAACTCGTGTCTTAATAATTCGAACCCTATTCTTACATAGTTTTAACTTTGAACTATTCTTTATTACAATGTCCCGACGAAATTTCAAGACTTGACTAGAGGAGTTTCTTACCTATGAATGTGTTTGGTGCATATTAAAATGAAAGATTGTACTTTTTTTGAAGTGATGTGATGAGAAATATGTGGTTGAAAAAAAAAAGGGGGAAAAGTTATTGATGTAATGGAAATTATTATTTTATTGAAGAATATGTGGTTGAAAATGAGTAAAAGAATGAATGAAAAAAATAATGTGAGTCAAACATGGACTATATATCCAATACACATTCAACTCATCAGTATATCATCACACACGCGCACATGTATTGGACTTCGACGTTTTCACGCTTGTTAAAAATAAGTGATGTTTGAATATAGGAAAGTGAGTTCATATTTGGCTCTCTTATTTCCCATTAAATTATATAACTCATTTTTCTTTTTCTTTTTTATTAACCACGTATTTTTTAATAAAATAATATTATATATAAATCTTAATTTTATTTTTTTAATCACATATTTCTCAAGAAATTATTATTCCTCACATTCTAACGTGTAATGATGGGGCCAAAACGGGCGATAAATATTCAACTCCGGTAAGAGAGAGAGAGAGAGAAGGGGAAAAGTGAATGGACTGTCGAGTGTCGAGTACATAATAAACCATGCGAAAGAACATTGGCCGTTGGATTTTGGGCCGCCACCTCGGTCCAAACAACAACGACCCTTGCTCACACGTCATTTGGTTTTTAGATTTTCGAGGAATTCTTATGGATTCACGCGTCTTCTGGCGTGTTGACTTTGCAAACATGCTTCTTTCATTAAGTTTACGAAGGAATGGAATTCACGCGCTGTATTTTAACCTGGGATTTACTGTTTCGGAATTCAAAGCGCAGCAGAAAGGCATTTATTCCGTACAGCAGCGTGCAGCATGGTTAATATTACCCCTCTCTCTCTCTCTCAAGCTACTGTTTTAGGCTAAGGATTATTCTACTTTGCCATAATCAGGCGCCCTCCCAATAGGGGGACGTCATGTGGCGATTCGGTAAAATATTATGGCACTTACTATGTTAGTATAGCATAATCCTTTATGCTAATATATTGAGAAAAAATAGAATTTTTAATAATGATTTTTTGGAGAGTGTATGATAAAAATAAGAAAAATTTTGAATTTATATAGTTGAAAAACGAACATAAAAATTAAAGATTTTTAAAATAATAATTATTGTTGACATTAAAAAATGTAACTCCACGTGGCCAATAGCTTGTAGCTCCACGTAAGCTTTTCCTATACACTGGAACAGCAGTTAGTTATTCGTAGCCTTTTTCAATGGTGGTGGAGGTGGTCACGAACACTAGAACAATCAAGTTAGTAGATGAATTAGAGGAGGCAATCGAGCCAGCGGCACGTCGGCTCAATCGCTCGCTCGTAAAAAAAGAGGCTCGTGAGCCGTTGGGCTCGAGCCAAGCAGGCTGGCTTGCTCCTGTTTTGACAAGCGGCTTGTGGGTGAGCTCGCCCATGAGCTTCGTCAAAAATCATGGTTTATTTATTTATTTTATTTTTTAAAGGCTTATCCTATATATATATAAAAAAAAGACGAGCTCGACCCGCGCGAAATGTCACGAGCTTCTGCTTGGCTCATTTGAAGCTAGGCTCGTGACGAGCACGAGCCGAGTTGGTGGGTATGTAGGCTGAGCCGGCTTGACTTGACCCATTGCCACCACTAAGATGAATTTTGAAGAAGTTGATATGGAGTGTAATATATGTTATTGAGGATTGTTAAGTTGTCTTACCTTTAGATAGTTAAGTGCATGTATTTATATAGAAGTATTAACCTTGTGATGAGGAAACACGTGGCCCCCATCTGATGGCCTGAGCAACTCATGTCCCCTCTTATGTGTCAATTCGTCAGTCATTTATTGATGGGTATTTAATGTAGCATTTAACGTTTTCTCCTAAAAGAGTTTATGAACATTTTGACGTCTATTGTAGAGATGTCATGTCAATCAATAATCTAACGATTGAGCCAAAAATCTTTAGGTTATAAGAGATGGAATGACGACCCTAAGCCCTCTTTAACTATGAGTAGTCCCTCATACCACTTCAACGACTAGCGCTTCGACACATCTCACTTCATCATTTCGGCCAAATGGCTAGAGAATACATACTTCGGAGCATCGGCACTTCGGGAGAAAGGCACTGAGTATCGCGAAGTGATGAGTCGGTTCATGAGCGTGAAGTGGACCTTAGTTTAGCGAGGCACCATGTAGCACCACGTGTATATGATATGGAACCTCGTTATTAGAGGTGTAATAGTTATCAAACAAGGGCTTATTTGAGACGTATTTTTTGGATTAAAATGTGTTCTAGAATAGTAATTTTTTTAAAAATGTGCAGTTAAAAAATTAAATAAAATGAATCGAAGATACGACTGCTTGGGTTTCTCGTGGCAGTTGGCACATTCCATGATAAGTTGCTACACCAGTGAAAGCACGATTTCTCCACAATTTTGGTAGCACGCTCGTTTTCCCTTCAACAATGTGTTTCAGTTTTGTGATGTGGGTTAACAACTTAAAAAGTAAAATTGATGCAACTTTAGAACGGCATTACAAACTGGTCGGACCTCCAGATCGAGATCGATATATTAGTTAGATTGATTTGGGGCGTGTTTGAGCCACGTTATTTTGGAAGAATGCATTTTGAAATTATAGATTGATGGAAAATGTGTGATTGAAAACGAAGGAAAAATTATTGATGTGATGAAAAATATTATTTTATTAAAAAATATGTGTTTGAAAATAAAAATTTCAGCGTGTACTAAACAGGGACTTAGTCTTTGAAACATATTTCTACACACTTAACCTATGGATAAAGTAAAGTTAAATACAAGATAGCAGGTACGAATCTGTGTGCAACTAACCATGACCTTTTTACAGATTTTTTGTTTCCCATAATAGTGTCCATAATGTACACATGAAGGCCCTCTATTCCCTCTATCGGGAGTGCCTGTGAGCCCAGACGCCCTTCCAATAAAAGGCCTCCATGTGGACGTCCATTACGAACATGTTTATGTATTGTACTATGTACACACAATACAACGCTTTTTTGTTATATATCTCTTCAAACCTTCAAAGTACTTTTAAGTTCATGTTCGATACACATTAAAAATTTCATTTTTATTTTTCTACTCATTTTTAACCACACATTTTTCAATAAAATAATATTTTTCATCACATCAATAATTTTTCTTCTTTTTTAATCACACATTTTTTATTAATCTACTATTTCAGAATATATTCTTTCAAAATAATATAGTTGAAACACACCCTAAGTAATATGCTCTAGACTGCATGTCCTAATCTTTCTCAGAGAGAGAGATGAAACAGCTGTATCTACGTACGACCCTCCCTCTGAAGGAATCCTGCAGAGCACAGCAGTACTCAAAATTCATCAGGAAAAATTCCTGCATCAGCAGCATATCCATGGTTAATGGTTTTAGTCAAAATTGAAGAACGTGATATTGCATGGAGGTTGGGTGGTATTCATGGGATAGCATGGATAGGGTAGGGAACTTACATTGCTTTTTCCTGATAGGAACCCTATGTTTTGTTCGGATTCTGGGTACAAGAGGAAGAGCAAAAATGAATGGTCAATGATCTATATTCGAATCAAATCACGATATGGATCTTAGTATTTATGGGTTTTTACTTTTTGCACTATTATTTTATACTTCAATTAAATATCTTATAAGGGTTTCTTTTTTTCATGAGATGTTATGGTGATTATTTTTGTTAATTATGCAATTTTTAGTAGGCCATAATCATCGTTGTTGCATTTTAAGTCCCTCTAGGGACATCCCATGAAATTGGAATTTAGCTCGACTCTTGCACAATTATGACATGCATAAATCTAGAATGTTGTTGCCTTCAAAACTTGAGAAACATCACCTCACTAAATGCACAAACAAGCTACTCATCCACCCAAAGACAAAAGATGTACTCGAAACGATACTAATATATATTAGAGAAATCAATTAAAGGCCTTGTCTACTGTTGCAGTTGTACCATAAAATAAATGCTATCGAATGGTAGTGTTTTATTACCCCGCAAGGACACAAGATTCTAACTTTTCTTGCAGTATTAAGCCCCTGCTTGTCTCCCATTATGGGAGAAAGAATGGAGTTTTGAATAGTATTTTTTGAATAATGTGTGGTTAAAATTTAGAATCTGTTTGATACCGATTAAAATTCAATTAAAATTGAAAATATAGCCGTTATTAGGTTCCACTCTTCTAATAAAAGTCAACAATACAGTTAGTTTTTCAATTTTAATCCGATTTTAATCTCTACCAAACAGGCTTTTAAAGAAATTTTATTGGTTTGTGTGTAGAATATATATATATATTGATACCCATGTGTCCACCTTCAACAACTAATTTTGGGGTCTACGCCATGGCCCCTCAAGACACAAACCAGGTAAACTGCGAGATGTGCCACAAACTGACCAGGGTCCAAGAGCCCCCCACTGATCTGTCAAAGTGTCGAGCGAATCAACATAGTGTCGAATATTTTATTATTTGAATGTGTGGTGAAAAATGTTACTGTAGAAAACAATGTTTTCAAATAAAGGGAGACAAACAAGCCCTAAGTGAGATATGTTGGGATGAAGATGTGATGACATTAGTGTAGAGAAGTTGGGCCTCAATGTCCATTGAAAACGAAAATTTGTGACAGTTAAGATGACAAATTTCACATGTCCATAAAAGCTTTTTTGTGTTGTTTCTACCCGTGAGGTTTCATTCAAGTTTCTATTTTCGTGCATGAAAGCGATGTCTTTTTGGCCATGCCCATAGTATGGACTACCTATTTGGCTTTCACCTGCCATTGCCCACGTGACAAGCCACAAGGGAGGAGGACACAGCTGTCGGCTAGACCTGGCCCTTATTTGGTCCAGCCAGGGTCCACTGTCCAGCACAATTTCTGCATAAGCACAATTCTTCTACTTGTACCGAATTTGTTGACAACTTTATTGACATAATGCCACATGGCGGCCCCTATTGGGGGGCGCCTGCAGTGGGCCCAATAGGGGGCCGCCATGTAGCATTATGTAAAAAATCTTATCAACAAATTAGGTACAAATAGCATGGTTGTTTGTAGAATATATGATTCAAAATGTATGCTATTCTCTAATATTAAAATCGGCAAGCGAGCAGCAGCACCAGCATCGGCAATGATAACCTGGATATAGAGGTGTCAAGACGGACGGGCCGATCAGACCCGTGAAAATCGACCGGATTGACCCGGGGCCGACCCGTGACCGAGCGGGCGGTTCACGGGTCAAGGAGGTGTGTCCCGCGGGCTTTGCGGGGTTAACCGCGACCCTGTGAATTTTTTTTTTTAAATATTATAATTAAGTAGATACCAACCTAGTTGAGATGTACTTAAATTATAAATTATAGTAAAAGTAGGTACCAACCTAGTTGGGATGTACTTATGCTATAAATATTTGATAATAGCAATTAGAAATGCATTTAGTTGTTCTTTGTTTAAGTTAAATTTAACTTTTTAAAGTTATAAATAATTCATGTAACATAAAATTTGAATTTTATGTAAACATTTTTTTTTGTATAAATACGAATTTATCATTTTGTTCAATTCTTAATTTACATTTAACAAAAAAAATATTTTTTGCTATAAATATGAAAAATTCTATATTTTTATAATTTTATTTAAACAATCATACGGGCCAAACTGGAACAAACCGCGACCCGTGTCCCGCATGGGCTCGACCCGGATGGATCAGCGGGCGGGTCTGGGTTGTAGTCCAAAATTATGGGCCGACCCGGAACCGGCACGGAACCCGTAGCGTGCGGGCTTTTTTTCACGCGGACTGTTACCGGGCTCATATGTTGGCTGGCCGACCTGGCCCGGACCACCCG
>CAIGRF010127217.1:19784-31150 GCA_903798235.1 Fraxinus ornus | reverse complement strand
GTGGAAAAAAACTTCCCACACGAGGAGTGAAAGCCGTTCCAACCCGAACGTGGAGGAAGTGAGGAGGCGTACGTGGGACACGTGGCACCAGCAACCGCCTGACACGCGCGTGGCCACAGGCGCCTATAAATACCTCCAAGGTGGGAAAAGTTTTTCTTCTTGAAACCCTGAACTTACGAACTTACATTATACAATCTTTCCATTTTCTCTAAACTGTTAGCTAATTCTTACGCCGGAGGTACAACGGGGGAGAAAGCCCCGACCTCTTTTTGCAGGTAGCAACCACACAACCACCGTTTGGAGTAATCGGACCACCGTACCCGGCAAGGTAGACACGGAGAACAAATTCATAAACATTTTCAAATCTCTTTCAATTAAATCGTTCTTGATTCTTCGTTATCAGTTAATACTATATGAATCTTCAGTAAACCTGTGTTTGACAGGGGCTAAATGTCACACTAAACCTATGTAATGAAAAATAATAATGTAGTCATTTAAAATAAGATTTAGTTTGATGTAAAATCGATGTCCAAACCCAGGATAAATTTGTGTAGGCAAAGACACACCACATAACTTTGACAGTTATCAAAATAATGCGTGCACATAAACTGACAATTTACTGACCATTGGAAAAAGTGGTTGTCCCTGCTATTCGGAGATTTTAAGGATGTCTTTTTTTAAGAATATCAAGCATTTAAGCAAATCTTAAAACAGCACAAAGACAATTTCAAGGTTAATGTTCTTCTTCTTCTTGAAAACACCTTTCATACTAACCGGTTCGGTCTCGGTCTTGTCTGTTGGAATAAAGGGTCTGAACCCAAAGAGTCGAGGGGGTTCGGCCCAGACCGTAGCCTAATAATTTTAAGAAGCAAGAAAATTTATACAAAAATATATATATTGAAGGAAAAGAAAGATGGAGGAATTAATTAAGTATAATTCGACGATTTTCGTCTTGCTTTTTGCATTTTTTGTTGCAAGTTTTTCCAGTTTCGTTAGGGCTCAAAGTGACACGCATTTGGATGAGGTATGGGAGAAAAGAGCTGCAGAAGCATGGAACCGAACACTCGAGTCCTATGAACCAAATCCAGAAAAGATAGTCATGCACCTCAACGAAAATATCCACAGGTATAGTAAATTGTCCAACAATCTCATCTAAAAGCTTAGAGAAAACAAAAAAATATTCATTTTTACCTAGAACTGATTGTTCTTTGTTTATCAAAGCCTCAAGCGTAAGTTTTTGTTGGGTAAATTTCCTTTCCTCCCCCCGCATATGCCCCCTTTAGAGACAAGAAAACCGCCTAGCCACTTGGGTTCCTCTCATCGATAGATACAAAGCATCTCAATGCTAAAGATTTGATCCTGCGATAAGATGGGAAAAACTTTTTGAACCGATTGGAGGAGTATTTCAGAGAATGGATTCCTATATCATATTGAACCGTATCACTTAAAAAGTGAAGTTATTAGAGAATATACAAATCTATATATTTACATTTTACCTCTTACTAAGACATGTTCGATAGAAAATTAATAACGATTTCCTTTTGAGCACAAAACACGATTCTCCCATAATTTATGATGGTTTCAGGAGTTTAAAGGAATTAAATACAGAAGATGGATTGAATAGCACAAGACGACAGCTAAAGAAGGCCAATAATGGTGAATGCATGGCAACAAACCCAATTGATAGGTGCTGGAGATGCCAACCCAACTGGGCCGATAATCGAAAAAGGCTCGCAGAGTGTGCCCTCGGGTTCGGGTACAAGACCGAGGGTGGAAAGGCTGGGAAGTTCTACGTGGTCACTGATTCATCCGACGATGAAATGGTCAATCCTAAACCCGGAACCCTACGCCATGCCGTTATCCAAAAGGAGCCATTGTGGATTATATTTGAACGAAGTATGGTCATAAGGTTGAACCAAGAATTAATAATGGAAAGCGATAAAACGATCGACGGTCGTGGTGCGACGATCCATATTGCTCATGGGGCAGGCATTACAATTCAATTTGTGAAGAATGTGATAATCCATGGACTTCACATTCATGACATTGTTCCGGGCAGCGGAGGCGTTATTAGGGATTCTGTTGAACATTATGGATTCCGAACCAAGAGTGATGGGGATGGCATTTCAATATTCGGTGCTCAAAATATTTGGATTGATCATGTTTCAATGAAAAAATGCTACGACGGACTCATTGATGCAATTCAAGCATCCACTGGGATCACTATCTCCAACGGTCACTTCACCGATCATAATGAGGTATCCGGCCTAGCTTTACGAGCCCACGCTTGAAAAACAAAAATGATATGCCAAACACCACTCGATTTACACCTCTACACGTGCTTACATCTCATACTTTACTTGTGTTGACAAAATGTGGTGGTTCAGGTGATGCTTTTTGGTGCAAGCGATAGCTACACGGAGGACGAGAAGATGCAAATAACAGTTGCCTTCAATCATTTCGGCAAGAGATTGGTACAAAGAATGCCAAGATGTCGATATGGTTACATCCATGTTGTCAACAACGATTACACGCACTGGAATATGTATGCAATTGGTGGCAGTCAACATCCTACCATTATTAGCCAGGGCAATCGATACATAGCACCTCCTCAAAATGCCTTTGCAAAGGAGGTATTTAAGAATCACACTCATTAATGCATCAAATAACAAATTGCTATATGTATACCACATATGACGACTACCAATAGTTTTCACTATCAATAACATTATTCATTTAAGAATCACACTCAATATCAATCTTGGGACGAAAATGCAATAATGCATGTTGTAACAACTACATAGGATAAATTCACCAATAAAATTGCTCCTATTGTAGGGTTCTTTAAATAAAATTAGGTTGTTGTGTTCCACTCTTCCTTTAATAACGAACATCCACCCAATTAGTTGACTTGATAGAGCCCTTCTTCTATGCGATCATGAATAATAATTTTAAAAACGCGCATTTTTTGTAACAATTCAGTCTCTGTGTCCAAGTCATTAACTCATTACGTTAGGTCCATATATTCCACTCTTCCTTTTATAACAGACGTCCACTCAATTAGTTGACTTGATAGAGCCCTTTTTCTATGTGACCATGAATAATAATTAAAAAAAAAAATTGTAACGATCCAAATTCTTTGCATAAGTCATTAATTCATTACGTATTATCCACTTTAAAAGTACATGTACCCATCTTACAACTCACGGATTTCTTTACTTTTTTTCATACTAATTCTAGCAACCACATTAGATAAAACTCACATTTAAAACTAAATTGTTACAGGGTAATGTTCGAGTAGTTATAAACGCATAAACCAAGTCTTTTGAGTATCTGTCATGTGTGCAGGTGACAAAGAGGGACTATGCTGAAGAATCAGAATGGAAGCAATGGACATGGAGATCAGAAGGAGATCTTTTCTTAAGAGGAGCATTTTTTGTTCAATCTGGAGACCCGAATTGGTCTAAGAAACACCCGGAAAGTTCAGATGCCCTACCCGCTGCCCCCGCTACACAGGTCTACGAGCTCACAAAATTTGCAGGGGCACTAAAATGCATGGTGGGAAAACCATGTTAGTTTTTTTATGTGAATAAAATTTTGTCAAAACTACATTGTTTTGATATTTTTGGCTGGTGAAAAGAGAAGGAAAAAGGAATTATTATGTACATAAAAAATAATAAATAAAAATAATAATTAGGTTTCTGAAGAGCTGAGAACGAAAATAACAGACAGGAAGAGAATGAAATATGAAAAATAAAGCAATGTTATTCTCTTCTGATTTTATTTTATCTAATAGTGTAGTTATTTGGTATAACTGGAAAATTTGAATAAAATTTATCTAATTCGTTGTTGGAAATTTTGTTCTGTCATAAAATATAATTATTTCTTACATTTTTTTCGTGCAGAAAAAGAATATAAGGAAATATACATATCTTAGCTGTTATGATGGTTGACTTCAATTTTCCAACTCATGAAATAACTTATTTTAGATATTAACTCTGCTACGAAGAAAGGAGAACAGGCCATAGAAAAAATAAGGACAAGAACACAAGATTTACGTGAGAACTCTAGACACGAAAAAATACGAGCAGAGAATGAGAAAATTCATTATATCAAATATGAGTACTCATAAAAGAAATATTTGCGAATTCATAACCTAGATACGTGAACCTTAAGAAGCTGAAACAAACATTTGCAAGTGCAAAATTTTCGCAACTAAAATGGCAAACTGATTCTATTCAGATATTTCATCTCAATGGAAATCGTTAATGAAGCACACGTCAACGGAGATATAAAGCTTAACTTCATAATCAATTAATCAAGTATACATAAGCTGGCATGCAAAATGTGAACTAATTAAAAATCTATTAAAAATAAATTAATTAGTAGCAATCACATATCGTTAAGGGAAAAAAACCCATTTACCCCAAAACTTAAATAGAAATATATAAATAGGCAGGCTGGAGATACAGAAAAACACACTGCAATCAAATATCTTCCTCCCAAATAATCATTTTCTCTTCTCAAATCATTTAGCAGAGACTTACATAGGGGAAAAACTCTGACTAGATGAGGGGAATTTGCTAATCATCTTTTTTAGGTCAACAAATAGACATCATATGTGGAAATCTATAGCAAAGATAACCACGAATTCAATATTTTTGGCAAGAGAATCATATATATTTGTGAGAAAATGAGTCAGATAGAGTTGGATCCGGTGGAGCCAAACATATTGGAAATAGGAACTCAAACTCATAGTGAAGCTCTGGCCAATGGTAATGTCATCAAAGAATCGAGACTTACGGGCCCACGGTGAATGGGCGGACTCCGCACAGGGAGGAAACTCAGGCGCAAGGAAGGGCTGAACCGCTGAAGGTGGAGGCGTGGTGTGGAGCAATGGATGAAATAGGAAACTCAAGGAAGGGCTGAACTTTGAAGGTGGAGGCGTGATTCGCGTGAGACTGGAGTTGAAGACTGAAGTCGAGGTTTTAGGTTAAATTAAAAAAAAAAAAAAAAATCCCCAAACAAAATGGGCCCCTAAGAATTCTGGGCCTGAGGCGGTGGCCTCTTGGGCCTCCCCTCAAGTCCGGCTCTGGTTGCGAAGCACCTCAAAATGTTGCTCGCGCGCTGTGAAGGGCGTTCACAGCTACGAATGTCGCTCTCTCCAGCAAAGAGACGGTGTGCTCGACTTCGTCGGAGAGAGCGGCGCCGCTTGGTGGTGGTTTGGCAGCCAGAGAGGAAAGACATAGGATAGGATGGAAAAAGAAGGGAGAGAAAAATGATGGAAATGATTTAAGGTTGGGGGTGGTTTCTAGATTTATTTTATTTTATAATATTAAAGAATATAAATATTTAATAATTAATTATAATTTGAATTTTGAATAAAAAAATTGTAAATCTTATTTTTGAAATGTGATGTTGAAATGTTAGACGTAATTTCCACTTAATTTTTTTTGTAGATTTTGATAAAATTTTATGAAATGTGTAATTGAAAAGTTGTGGGATCTATGAAATATGTAATTAAAATTAATTGTCGAATTTCATCTAGATTAAAATCTGAATTTTAATAATTGGCAAACGGGCTAAGTGTCCACATTGGTACACGTGTTACACATTTATGAACAGACGGCGGCGATCTTACTCAGATTCAACCTGAGGAAAATTTGTGGAGCACCCATTCAAGAATCGCCGCGTCCGCTAGTGAGTAACACCGAGTCTCCGACAAATATCCCCTGTCCGAAATCCCATTGTCAGATTTCACGATGCCCAAATAGTCAAACAAGAATATTTTGATGGAAAATGAAAATATCTCTTTACAATTTAATGTATTATTTTATGAAATTTATTAACTAGGAAAATCATATAACTCAATAATAATTTGTTAAAAAAATATTCAACATTCTATAGGGCTGGACGATTGAATAGAAAGAATTTAACTTTAATTTTTCTTAATACGAATATTTACCAATTTACATCAATAAAATTATCGTGTAAATAAAGAAAATCAATAAAGCTACTTGGCCTGGGTTGGTGACCGTGTCCCCCCTATTGGAGGGGCGCCTGCCCAAGCACGTGCCCCCTGTCACTTGGCCCGATCACCAACCCGGGCCAAGTAGCATAACTCAAAGAAAATAGTGTAGGATGTGAGAGAACATCATAATTAAGCTATATATATGATTAAATTGGATCAATTGCTCGAATAGGATATTTGATAGAGACTCAATATTTATTACGTTCTTGTGCTCGTGACTACTATTGTACTCTATTTTTATACCTAATTTCTAACTCGAAAGTCTATCCCACCTTTTTCTAGTTTTGGTTAATCTTAAATAACTAAAAACTTGAAACATGCGATTTCTTTAAAATACGCATTTTCTCAATTCAAATGAAATAGGAAGAAATATTTATTAAATGTTAAGTTAGGGGGTGACAATGAGTTGAGCTTAGTCAGTTCGACCTTTAGACACACGAGTTCAGGATAGAGATGATAACGGGACGGGTTCGGTGCGAGGCGGATGCGGGGGCGCAAGCCTAACCCCCTTTTTTTTTCAAACTAACTACATCAATATCCAAAGCAAGCACTAGAAACAAATAATGTCCAAAATTAAACATTTGCAAATAGAATTATATTTTTTTATTTTTTACGGGGCGGGATGGAGATGGAGCGGCGATCCCCACCCGCCAACCTGGCGGGGAGGGGAGGGGAGGGGAGGGTATAGTATTTTTCCTATCACTAAGTTTAGCTATGTCCACAAATTAGACTCTATTATATCCTTTTGCTCGTGGATCTCGTACACCGAATTGAACCATTCACAAGCCAATAATCCAACTCGTTTCTTCAAACAAATTAATAAAATGATATTGAAAAGGAGACGGGTCGTTTCAAAACCCATGGGTTGAACCGAAAACGAGTTGAATCCGTGAACTCATAAATGATTCGACTCGTTTGTCATCCCTATGAATGAAATAAGAAATGTTTTATTATATTGTTGGGTCACGTTTTCTATTCAACGTGCATATACAGAGTCAATCGACTCAATCTCAAATAGTCAAAATATTTTGGTTAAGTGAGTGGGAAGCTCAGTAACAGTAGTAGTGGGGTTAGGCTAGCAAGTGCGAATATTTGGTGGGCACTGATTGGATGTGATGCCGGGTCGCACCAATAATATTCGGACAGCCATAGTTGACTGATTTTCTCAATTTATCGTTATCATCTTCGTGTGGGTCCTACCTTATTCTACCCTAGTCCTCCTACAATACTTGACCGTTTTGTAGCCGTCCAATTTGTATCAATCTATAAAGAGGAATATTATTAAGTTTTCAATAATATGAACAATAAATATGAATGCATAGGATCTGTTTGGTTAGGATTCTCCAATTTTACAGTAAATTAATTTTCATTTTTCAACCATACGTTCTTTAATAAAATAATATTTTACATCACATCAATACTTTTTTCTTCTTTTCAACCACACATTTCCCATCATATCACTATTCAAAATCAATTCTTCCTCCAAAAAATCTAAACCAAACAAGCTCATAATTAAAAGTAATATTTAATTTTAAATGAATTTATATTATTTGTACATTAGTTATCAAACGGAAGATAAATATATGTTAGTAATTATATATTCATTTGTGCGTTAGATTTGGCAGTAAATATCTCTTATAACATATTTTTACAATTTAAAAAATCACTTCGAACAGATATATATTTTAAATAATAACTTGTAACTAACTAATTTGGCAGTAAATATCTCTTATAACATATTTTTACAATTTAAAAAAAAAATAACCTGAAGAATCTTTATCTGGATGGGTATGAATCGGTTGAACAGATAGATTATTAGAAGTTTAATCGCGATGATTATTTTTACATGATTCAAGAGTGTCGTTTTATATAACAAACACTCGTTTCCTCATATTGCATTATGTTCTATTTTAGTGTCATAAATTTGATTAATATAACGTTGAGCTATCTAATAAATCAAATTAATGTCATTTTTTATTTGTTAACATCAAATTCAATGTGACATAGTCGAGCAATGGACGTTTTGGCGCATAGTCTCAAAGTCATTGTTTTAGTGAATTAATAATAATAATTGAGGTACAATGATCCTTCTCCTTCTCCGTATACATATTAATTAACCCCTTTTGTCCTCTCATAATAAAAGACTAATTTTCATCCAATTATTTAGGGAGAGAGTGCTATTGTAATGACGTAATTATTTGCTAATTTCGAAAAATACCATAATTGTGTTAAATAAGCTCTTCGTCAAGCGGATTGCGACACCAGTTTAGGCGTTCTTAAATTCTTATTGGAAGATCCATCTCGATATCCATACTTGGTGTTCTTGTGGTTACGCAGAGAGGTCTTGCTTTAGATCTCTCCCCATGTGAGGGTGTTGATGCCCCTATATACCAAATTTTATGCATCACACCTCATGTGAGGGTGTGTACACTGTATACCCATATGTACTAAATTTTATGTACACCAAAAATTATTCTTAAAATAATGAGTTATATTCATGCACAATTACCATTAATATCGACATGTCAAAATTATTAAAGAAATATCTTATTTGTCTTTCTACGGTCGAAAATTTATTTATTTATTTTTGCCTTTTACCTTCACAATCTGATAGATTTTTATAAAAGCATTGAGGAAAATCTCATGTCAGATTAAATGTGAACTAACATTTACATTGTTGACTAAGTACAAACACATACGATGAAATAAAAGGTTAATTTTTTGGGATCTTGAATCTATCGTCAAACTATCTAATAAATTAAATTAATGTCACTTTATTTGTTAATATTGAAATTCAAGGTGACGTACTCGAGCAATGCCTTTTTGCCGCGTAGTCAACTCATGGGGGTTCTCAAAGTCTTAGTTTGTTCTTAATGAAATAATAATTGAGGTAGAATGGTCCCTTTTCCGCTTATTTATTTATTAATTGATTTATTTTGTTTTCTCACAATTTATTATTTCTCATCTAATTCAATAATTATTTTCTTAATTAATCATTTCATGATAATAGGACAAGGTTTACAATGCATGGCTCAATTATAAATGAATCACTCCATTTAAGTGGATAAAAATTCAAGAACAATTTAAGAGCACAATCAAAATGCTATAACTATCGACTTGGTGAAGAACTCACTTAACACGCAATAGATAGCATACAATGCTCAAACGTCAAGAAAAGTAATTACAAATATCTTCAAAAGGTCAAAAAAAAAAAAAAAAATCGATCTCTATATGTAACCCACAAACCCCCTATATTATAGATTTTCGCAAGAATCGCTCATTTACGTGAATAAAAATTCAACAAGAATTTAAGAAAACAACCGAATTGACGTCATGAATCAATTTAATTAACAAGCAATATAGAACGTACAACACGCTCGAGATTTAAGAAAAGAAATATATTTACACGTTTTTAAAACATGACGTCTCTACCATAACCTATAAAACCCCAATATTATAAATATATAGAAAAAATACTCAATGTAAGTGAATAAAATTTAAAAGCACAACAAAAAATGTCACAATGAAACAATATATAGTTTGATAAAATAAAATGTTCATATATTTTATTTGCTCATTGTTTTCGAGCGGTTTATATATAAAGTTCTCTTTATAATTATCGATATCTTAGTTATGTTAATAATGGATCAATATAAATAACGAGTTACATTTATGCACAATTATAATTATTAAAATTGGCATGTCGGAGAACTATGAATGAAATCTCTTATTAGTCTTTCTACTACATACATTCTTTTTTTTTTTTTTCTTTTTTGATTCGCAATTTCACATGTACAGAATATTAACTTCACTTTCGATTCTACGAAAAATTAAATAAACACGCACCCCACCACCACATTCACATCGNATTAGTGTTTACCAGAAATTCTAGAATTCTGTCCAAGTGACACAAATTTCCAACCTAATTATGCATGTGACATCAAAATATCCAACTTTTTCAATACAAATATTCATAGAAAATTTGCCTCAAAATGAATTCTTACATCCTTATAATATTTAATAGAAAATTTTCAAACTTGTCTTTTCAAATTCAGCGACTACTCGCGACATCGCATCAAGCAAAGATCTAAAGTAGAACCACAGGATTCTAAATTCAACAAAAATCAAAAGTTAAATACAAATAATTAAAATATTTCACAGTTGGAAAGTCGATGTGTTGAAAATGAAAATCTACCTAAAGTGAGGATAAGTTGTCTTAAATGTTCACTTTTCTTAAATCTCAGCAACCAAGCACACTAGCAACAAAGGAAAATTGAATCAACTCATGACTAACTTATGTGAGTGTAATAAATTTGAGTACACATTTGAATTCCTTGTAAAAATAATGAAAAAAATTGTACATATTGTATTTTTATATGAGCGCTTAGGTTTTTCTTTAATATTACATAGCATTTGGATCAACAACTGTTAATATTTGTGACAACTAAGAGTTGAGATCTTCTATCCAATTTTTGCTGTCCAAATTGCTACCCACCCAATTAATGAGAGCATTTTTGAGATGACATATTAATTTGAAAATAATATATCAATAATTAATTAGGTGGACATCAAATTGAACAGTAAAAATTGGCCAGCAGATTTCAGCTCCCTCACCAGATATCAAGAATACATGAAGAAAGTGGAAGTTGGGAACCTTAAAATTATTAACTCCGGGCCTAAATATCACGAAAAATTGAATAGTACAATCACTCATTTGGATCAACAACTTTTAATATTTGTGACAACTAAGTCCTCGGGAGTTGAGATCTTCTATCCAATTTTTGCTGTCCAAATTGCTATCCACCCAATTAATTATTAATATATCATTTTAAATTAACATATCATCATTTTGGTAGGTTAGTAGTGAAGTTAACGATGGCATATTTGAGATGATATATTAATTTAAAAATAATATATCAATAATTAATTAGGTGGATATCAAATTGAACAGTAATAATTGGACAGCAAATTTCAACTCCCTCACTAGATATCAAGAATACATAAAGAAAGTGGGAAGTTGGGAACCCTAAAATTATTAACTCAGGGCCTAAATATCACGAAAAATTGAATAGCATAATCACTCATTGATGACTTGTTTGATACAATGAACTCTATTACTGAATGATAGTCACTGACTATATACTTAGCCCATGTTTGAGCCCCATTTTGTCTCCTTTTTTTCATTCATTTTTCTACAGTATTCATTTTCAACCACACATTCTCCAAATAAAATAATATTACACACAAATCTAAAACTTTTCATCACTTTTTCACCACACATTCTCCCATCAATCACTATTCAAAAACTAATTCTTCCTAAAAAAAATGGAGGCCT
>CAIGRF010127165.1:4697-23237 GCA_903798235.1 Fraxinus ornus | reverse complement strand
AAACTGAACATATATAATTTTATTTTAAAATTAACAATCTTTACCAAATTATATTGTGCTTTAGTTTTGTATAATTCAAAGGAAGAGTATGGTTCGAATTTTACCGCTAATATATAAGATATATTATTCTTGTAAATTTGATATCAACTTCATCAGTGCCACAATGGTCAAGTGTTCAATATCCTTGGGCTGGGTCGCGGGTTCGAATCCACCGTCCCTTATTCCATTCAATTTTGGCAAAAATGGTCAAATTTAGCATATTTCACAAAAAGAATTGTTGGCAAAGGGATTCGAAATCAACACCTCTCATATGAGCATACAAGGTCCTTGCCAGCTGAGCTACAAGAAATATATGTAAACAAAAGAACTTACAAGATTTATAATCTAATGTGTTTATTCATTTAAAAAAAAAAAAGAAACAATTGTTCCGGCGCCGGGGCTCGTCAGGTGCTGGGTCCGCCACTGATCATCCCTAGCAATTTCAGAATGTTTCCCCACCAACCTTTAAACTTTCAATCATGCTATAGAGCAATAATTCTTGACATAATATTATACTCGATTTTTTCATCAAATCATGTGCTACCACATCGAATTATGTCGCTACATATGTCTTATTTCTTCCTACAAAAATGGCAAAATTCTTGAACTTTAGACAGTGCAACCAACTTCGTCCAGAATTTAAATGAAATGTCAACGTGGATGACATCTCATGAAATCATGTACTCTCAAACACACCTCTCCCTCTGTCTGGAGAAGGAAACGTGCCTTAATCAAAAACCAAAAGAAACGCCCCCAATTCTTTCCAAATCTGAGACTCAAATTGAATATGCCCCAAATCGAATCTGCAAGAGAATGATCAAGAATATGATTAAGAGAAAGAAGAGAAGCATAAGCCATGTCAGTTTTCTCGTAAAGGCAACTGGTCTTTATTTGATGTGTCGTTGGTCCCTCTTTGACATTTATTATTGCACCTGTCCATACCACAAATAAGATATTTATTTATTTGAAAATTTATTCAAGAATTGTATATGTATAAAATGCATGCCTCTATTTTGTGCAGATTTAAATTAGATATTTAGCAAATTTTAGATAAAAGTTGACGAAAGGTGTGATCGAAAAGTTATGGGTCCAATAAAATATGTGATTAAAATTAATTGTTAACTTTGATTTTAATAAAAATCTAGATTTTATTTTCTACCAAACATGTTAAGCTTATTTTAAAAATTTATTGAGGACCTAAAATAGCGATATTTGGTAGTTCTTCTAACAAAATATATCCTAAATATTGTATTTTATGTTATATAGGTAAAACTCAATGGTTGAACAAGAAATTGAAATATAAATGAACAAATCAAGGAAAATGGTGAAATCAAAAGTATGAGGACCAACTTGCAACAATCCAATAGTTGACTTGAACAACAAAAACAAGATCAAATATGCAAAATGTTCATTTGGATGCAATTGGGAGCCAAAGGGACGTAATTGGAGGTAAAACTTGAGAAGAATTGGGTGAATTGGAAGAAAAGAAGGAAAAAGAAGCAAAAATGAAAGAAATTAAAAGTTTGTAGACCAAAGTATAACCATTCAATAGTTGGTTCGAACCATAAAATGATGATTGAAGATCACATATGATCAATTGGGTGCAATTAGAGGTCAAAGGGTTGAAATATACTTGAAGCATTTTCACAAACCATTTATGGTCGAAAAGATTATGCTTTAGCTTTTCAATATCGGATTGAGACCCAATTTCAGATGGCAAGCGTTTGAATTGGAAATTTTTTATTTCTAGAATAGCCATTTAAGTTATATTTTCAACGTATTTTGAATCACTTCAATCGAATATCGAGAAAGAAAGTTACGTCCAAAATACTGAAAGCTGTTAAGGGATAACACTATGCGAATTGGTGCGCATGTGAGAAACTAAATTTCTTGACCCCATAGCAATTCAGCATGCCACACATGCGGTAGCTATACCTACGCGTGCGCCTAGGCCAAATTTTCTACTGAAGAGCCAATGTCCTTTTTGATTCAAATTTTTATTGGTAACAACTTCGGTAAGATTTCTTAACCTAATTCGACATTTATAAATGAAAGTCTTGGGAGAAACATCGAAAAAAAAAAGGAAAAACTCTCTCATCTTGTACATCATTCATACACAATTATACATCACCAATCATCCATATTTCATAATAACAGAGGAGCAAAATCATATATTGTCAGAAGATTTTAAAGACGAAGTTTAAGAACTCATCAATTGAGATAAAACCTGGGATTTTTGAAGGCAAAGAAGCGAAATAATTACTGAAGATTTATCAAGATTGCTTTGAGAAAATTCAAGAACATAAAGATTTCTTCCTTCATTCATTAATTCACAATTGCTAGTGATGTTATACAAAATTATGATGTTTTCTTATAATTTCTATATTTTAGGCCATTTATTTAATTGTTATGATGAGATAAACCCATGTTCTAATATTTTTGGTTTTAATAAATTAATTTGAGTTTAGTTTGCATTTAAATTCTTGGATGTTTATTATCGTTTTTCATGTTTTTCAATTAATTGGTCTCTAGTTGAATTGTTTGTAGATTTTGTTGTTATAGAGAGAGTCAATAAGATTAATGTACAAAATAATAAGCATTATAAAACTCGATAGGGGATAGAGATACAACATTATGCTTTACATGATTTCTATAAGTGTTCTAACACGTTTTATACTTTTTTGCATGTTTGCATCTTTTATAAAGATATATGAAGGTCAAATGTATAAATATATTTAATCGCTATCGAGAATGTTTTTAATTAAAATAGGAACATTGACCTACAAGAATGATTTCAACTTGTCATTTTAAATCGATGAATTAAAAATGGATTAAAAAGAGGACTCGACATCTTAGAAATACTTATCACATATTTGAAAATCGATTTTACTCGCTTTCACTTAGTAATAACTTAGAAATTAGCATAGATAAACTAAAATTACTTTTGCTATTCAATTAAGGATATTATTAATTTTAACTCGATCAAGTACATAGTTTTCGTGAGTTCGACACTCTATTTATCATTTTATTACTTGATTGAAATATCGTACACTTGTAGAAATACTTATCACATATTTGAAAATCGATTTTACTCGCTTTCACTTAGTAATAACTTAGAAATTAGCATAGATAAACTAAAATTACTTTTGCTATTCAATTAAGGATATTATTAATTTTAACTCGAACAAGTACATAGTTTTCGTGAGTTCGACACTCTATTTATCATTTTATTACTTGATTGAAATATCGTACACTTGTAGGATTTCAAAGGGTCACATGCACAAATACCTTGTGTCGAGAAAAAGAAGTATATGCCTCATGATGGTCTAAATGTGTTTAAAATTATGTCAATTCTTTAAGTCACTTATTTTATAAAATCATATTACCAGTAAAACATAATTTTCGAAAAAATAACTTTTTAACTTTTAAATATAGTTACAATACTCTAGAGTCTACACCCTACTCTCTTACTTCTCTACATTTGATAGGATATAATTCAAATGATTATTTCTATTCATAGGGAAGCTCGTGCCAGTCTACTTATAGCTCTGGTACATTAGAGGTACTCGTGTTCCTCTGATATTAAGAGTGTGTTTGGTAGAGATTAAAATCGGATTAAAATTGAAAAATGAGCCGTTATTATTGACTTTTATTAGACGAGTGAGACTCAATAACGATTATATTTTCAATTTTAATTGATTTTTAGCTCTTCCAAACATGCCATAAGCCCCTCTTTGAGCCAAATTGTTTTAAAATGAGAATGAAAAATATAGCCGTTATTTGGGCCCACACAAGAGATAGAAAATTTGAATTTAATGTTGATGTGATGGATAACGGTCATATTTTTCATTTTAATGAGATAATAATGTAGATCAAATGGGGCCTAAGTAAATCTAATTTGGAAGGCACCCGTGCTGCCAGAATGTCATTCTAAAGCCCTTTTTGACACAAATTCTCATTCTCATTTTTTTCTTTCTTCATTTCAACTACACATTTTTCAAATAAAATAATATTACATACAAATCTAAAATTTTTCATTACTTTTCAACAACGCATTCTTCTATCAATTGCTATTCCAAAATTCATTTTTTCCCTAAAGGGTATCAAACACAAGCTAGGAATAGTATATTGAAATAGGATTATGAAATTATTAATTTGTATAATTTGACAAGACTAGTTCCCGAATCCATTCCTCATCAAATACGTGAATTAAATATGTAGCTAAATTTATATTGTTTAGGTGATTTCTTGTGCCAAGATATGTGGAACATAATTACGCGAATAAGTTGATATAATTATTACAATTTGTAATTATTTATGAGCATGGCATAGACATTATATATCCTAATAATATTTTAAATTGGCATGCATATGGTGTGTAAATCATTAATTGTACACCAATATGGGTCATACGGGCCGTTGTAAGAGGACACTCATCTGATCACTGGGTGGTTCCATGATTGAACGTCCTCGACCTTTATGTGAAGTATTTGGTCTTGTCCCTCGATGGTGATCAATTGTACAAGTGACAATCATTCCTAGACGAATATCACACGTCTTATTATGTCAAATAGGGCACATGTACTAGAAGAGTTTTTAGCCATACTTACGTTTGATTAAAGCGAGCTGTCCAAAAAAGATTATACGTGATTGAAGTGAACAACTAGTAAATCGTTTACATGTCTCGATCTCCTCCTCGATACTGTCAAGTCTTATCTAATCAAATATACTAAACATGTTAAAACATACGTTCTACTTCGATTTTCATGGTTGCTGGGTGCTTGAGTAATTGAAAGAAGTCAACTGAGCAGAAATTGTTTGAGAATGAAAATGGATGTGTGTAGTGTGTGTAAGTTTAGATAAAACACAAACTAAATGGGTGGAGGAGAGTTGAGTAGCATTTAGGAAATGGGGACAGTGTCCTTTAGGAGTTCTTCAGTGGATTGGAAAGTAGAGATTAGAAGGGAGAGCACATAGGAGGAGGGTAGGTAAAGAAGTGGGGCAAAATAATTAGGATTGTGATGTGCACATGGTGTGTTTGTTAAGCCCACATACTCTCACACACACATAGAGAATAATATTTTAGGATATTTTTAGATGGTTTGATCTTAATAAACTTGCCTTTCAAGAAAAAAAGGGCAAATTTTGAATCATTTACATAATACATTACCTAATTGACATGTGTCGCGCATCCATCGACAGTCTACAATTTTTGACTTTTCCACACTTCACATCCACGGCCAGATTTCTTCCACATGGGTCTATGTAATCCATTATGTACATGGAGAATTATCCTTTAGTATTTATATAACTTTAGAAAGTATAATTTGTCTTTTTACGTAAAAGAGGCATTTATTACTTATGCATTCTAAGTTAGGCTTATCCCCTAAATCATCGTAATTTACATATTTAACAAAACCAATAATATAAAATATTGCCCTAAACATGTAAATTGACCATAAAAGTCAAATATTACAATTATTTTTTAAAGAATAGAAAATAATATTTCCAATAATATAAAATATACACAATCTTGGGGGTACAATTTTCATTATTTTCTAAACCATATGAAGTATACTACATGCTAGAAGAAAGAGAGAGAAATCCAAAAAGAGTAAATGCAAAAGAGATTTGACAAACGAAACAAAACCAAACGAAAATGGGAAAAGTCTAAACATAGAATGCATAATATCTGAGGATATTTTTAGATGGCTTGATTTACTAGTTGTTCACTTCAAAAGAGTTTTTAGCCATACTTACGTTTGAGTCTTCATAAACCCTCGTTCACATCAAAACCCTCTTGTTCATATATAGGTTCATCTATAAGTTGCAGTTTCCCACCCAAATCGAAAAGTCGAACATCTACACACTCGCTAGATGGGAAAATAGCTGATCGAGGTATGACACTAGAATATAACAAGTTCACTAAGGATGATGATGACACCGTACCATCATTTCACTATACCAATCATCAGCTGCCATTGATGAGTGGAATAACCTTGGTAACTTCAGTATTTAAATTCCTACTATGAACCTCCACAAGCTCGCTACTTAACATAAATAGTTAAGCTTGAACTTTTAGAACTATTATAGAAATTTGCTTACGTCAATAAATTAAGAATCTTATTGACCTTGTCTTTATAAAAGCTCGTTAACCAATTTTTGTATTGCAATGAATCATCAAGGCCTATACTAACAAAAATAAATTGAGAAAATTAAAAAAATATATTGGATTGAACCTTAATATAAGTCCTGAACCTACCTAACATAAATGATTAGACTCAAATTTTGGGGACTATTTGTTATCAATTAATTTTACACAGTCAGTGCCAAGAATTTTGACTATGTTGATAAACATTTCTATGTGTTAGATCATGTGAGAACCTATGAAATTGATGACCAACATGTCTGAGTATCAAAACATTTGCGGACCTACGCCACTTTCAACGAGCTTTCAAAATATGAAACCGTAAGTTCGATGTTGAGTATGAGAGACGAGCACACGAGGCGTGTAAATGTAAAATTATTGAACATACAAATATACGATTATTTGTTTCTAGAGGCTATTCCACATTAGCAAAAATTGTTATTGAAGCACATGTGAATAAGAATGTTTAAATCTATTAAACATGACTTGACAACCAGTAAATGAAGAACACATAGCATGGTGAATAAAACATGAAAATGTAACTGATTCAATTAAAGCTCACCAATCAATGATTGCCATGTGTCATTAAAAGAAAATTCTAAATTACACTTGTGGCCTCATCGAAAATCTATAAATAGAGATAGTTTGGAGCATAAAAGGATATGAAAAATTGAATACACACTCCTTTCAAATAGCAATTTCTCTTCTAGCACTTAATATTAGTAGAATTCGTGAGTTTAGGGAGGAAAACCCTGGTAAGGTGAGGTTCATTTCGCCCATTTCAGAAATAGTAAGTTGTTTCCAATTTAGGCGAATTTCATTCTGCCCGTTGAAAGTTGTTTCCTATCTAGGCAAGGTTCATTCCGCCTATTAAATCTTTTTCCCATTTAGGCGAGGTTCATTCTGCATGTGTTGAAAGTAGTTTCCTATTTTAGGTGACGTTCATTCTGCCTTTACTGAAAGTAATGTAAGTTTTCCTACTTAGGTAAAGTTCACTCGGCTGGCAATGATAATAACTTAAATGATGTCTTTTTTTTTTTTTTTTTTTAAAAAAATTAAAATAAAAAGTTTTCAAATTTTAGTTTAATTTTATTTTTTCAAAATGAATATTTTTTTTTTTAAAAAAATGAAACTACAAAGTTTTCAAATTATACTTTAATTTTATTTTTTCAAAATGAATATTGATAGAGGAGTTGTATATCTTGACGAACTATTCACCTTAACCGATCAGATTTGTTATCAATAGAATTGAGTAAGGTAAATCAAGCAAGCTTATTAACTTATGCATTGATCACCATGTTCTAGCGAGCTAATTATTATACGTCATATCTTTGCACACAAGTTAACGAACTTAAAGAAATATCGGACACAGCATAATACGAAGAATATAAGTGAAGACAGAAAGATGTCTTCTCATTAAAAGGAATATTCAAGGAAATGGAGTTAGAAAGTTAATTTTCTAGGCTAGCCAAGTCCGGAAGATTTTTGAAAGAAGGATCCTCTTGGTTAGCTTAAGAATTGGCTTTGTTTACTGGGGTCTGGAGGTGTAGAATAAATAGTCTTCACGAGAGGTGGAGAGGTGGCAGAAACCTTGCCAATATGGGGATGGGGCTCATCAGAAGTGGATTCATCGGCATCATCCTTACATGCCTCAAGAAAGCTTAAGTTCCATTCTGGACTGAAAAACGCGTAGTTCGATCCTTAGTTCGATCCTAACAATACTTAGAGGGGGGTAAATAGGTATATTATGCGGAATAAAAATATTATAACAAATTAGCAACAAGTCACAAATTGTTATCTCTACATGGTTAAACAATCAGAATAATCATATGTTTGAATACCGCAAATTATATAAACAATAAATAAAGCAGTAAATCAACACACGGTATGATCACGGAGAAACCCAATAGGAAAAACTTCGGGCACTTTGTCAGGTAATCTACTATAAATGATTCAAACACTTACAGTCTACCAGACTAGACGACACGCACTATCTGATCTCCCGACTTCAATTCCTACAGCTCTTCTGGATACTGTGCTCCCCTGCACCAATCCTTAGCCGCAATCACCAAAGCTCTATTAGAATTTGCTACCCTATAGCACTCCTAGCCTCGCGGAATTGTCTATCTCTTGTGGATCACGAAGGACACATTGTTCTTCACCGACTGGAACTACAATCAACTTCCATTGATCTTTAGCAACTCTGACAGATGCGGAGAAAAATATGGTTTGGTATTTGGATTATAGATATGATTTTCTCACCAAAACAATATCAATTGACGAAGGTTGAAAGACAAAATATGGATGTTCTCTCAATTTCAATCTTGTTAAAATACTTTCTGAGATGTTTTGGTATATATAGGTAGGTTATAAAACGAATGGGCTAGGGAAAAAAAACCTTTAAATCGCGAAACAAAATTCTTTCGGACAACACTGTCGCTCGAGCGAGGGCTCAGCAACAGTCGAGTGACAGGCTGTCGCTTGAGTGAAGAAGGGGCGACCGTCGAGCGAGAGAGTTTCTGCTCTCATTTCAGCTCTCACAACCAGAAGCTTATCATATGCAATCTTGACCTTCCATTTAGCCTTTGAAATGTATACCTTGTTATTTTCTTTGCTTGCTCCAGGTCCTTGCAGAGCCTTCAAACATCATGCAACAACTTGGCCTTTCGACGGCAAGATTTGTAGCATTCGTAGCAAGAATTTTTGCCTCGCCATTTTCTTTTCTAAGTCCTCAACCTTTTTTTGAAGCTCTTCACACCTATTTTCCAAGTTTTATGTGGAATGAGAGATCACCAAGGTAATTTTCGGGCTCAGTAAAGACCCAAATCAATCGACGCTACTATGAAGAACCGAACCAAAACTTTCAAAGGATGCCTACTTCAGTTGCTTTCATTTTTCCCACAATGAACATAAGATGTCAACGTGTTTTGCATCCACGAAGGTAAAGAAGGGAGGATAAAGTGAAAGGCTCGAAATCATAGATAAGGCAACCGTATTTTTCTGTCAAGGAAGAAGCATTTAACACAACAACGCAAGGTAAAAGCAACGGGAGGGCAGCATAAATACTTAACCATTAGGGTAAGAGTCATTAGGGTATAATAATGGGCCAAGCCCAATTCAAATAAGTGGTTTAAATATAGCATTAAGTGGCCATCGCCTAAAAGCTGTCCAAGAAGTAGAGAAGTGGATCATTAGCTACACTAAATAAATTCGGCTATTTTCAATGGTCCAAATTATTTTAAGGTCGAGTAATTTCGTTAAGGTGTTGACTTTTGGTTTAGTCATTTGGTCGATGGTTACTGAAAATTATATCGAATTACATTATAGCTCGAAAGGTCTTTTGACAATAATTTCTCCAACAAACCTCCACATTGGTGTCAAAGGACCTGCAAGAAAACATTATTACCTATTAGTGACAATTCCAAAAGGAAAACCGATAAAATTGAAAATTATTTGCCTCCACTGATGTTTGAAGATCCCAACTTCTAGGTTTCACCAATGGAAACACTTTATTGCCCATGTCCGAGGTGTTATATTGTGTAAGGACTTTTTTAAGTCTTATCACTTCTTGTGACACAATAGCTCCAATAAAATATAGTCTAATATCAATGTGCTTGGTGCGCTCGTGAAAAATAGGATTTTTGTATAAATGTATAGAAGATTGACTATTAGAATATACTACTACATAGTAATTTAAAACACAAAGCTCATGAAGCAAACCTCTAAACCACAAAGCCTCTTTAATTGATTTAGTAATAGCAATATATTCAGATTCTATCGTGGATAGTGCAACTATGTGTTGAAATTGTGATTTACAACTAATACAAGAATTAGACAAAGTAAACACATAGGAAGAATTAGATTTTCTATTATTTCTATCCCCCGCATGGTCCTCATTTACAAAACCCTTCCATTTTATGCATTCTTTATTATCATTAAACTTTAGATCTACATCACTAGTCCCCTTTTAATACCTTAACATCTTTATTAGCATTAAACTTTAGATCTACATCACTAGTCCCCTTTTAATACCTTAACATCCATTTTAAGGCTTCCCAATGCTCGGGACCCGATTAGGCATGTACATTCTAAGAGTACTAATAGCAAAGACAAAATCTGGTCTAGTACAAACGATCAAATACATGATAGATCTAATAATATTAGAGTATGGAATCCTACTCATGTATTCTATTTGTTTTCCATTACAAGGAGCTTGGTTTTTAGATAATACAAAATTATTAGTTAAAAGTAATGTAACAGATTTGCAATCATGCGTGTCGAATCTTTTTAACACATTTGAAACATAAGATGACTAATGCAAAAACAAAGCAGAATCCGACCTATCTCTTTCAATTTCCATACCTAGAATCTTTTTAACTTTACCTAGATCTTTCATGTCAAATCACTATTCAACTTTGTTTTTATCTTACTTATCCACTTAGATCATGAACCAATTAAGTGCATATCATCCACATATAGCAATAAAATAACGTATTCATTATTAGCATCATCATATTGGAAATACAAGTAATGATCAAACTTACTCATTTGAAACCCTATGGTGAGTACAAAAAACTCAAATATTTTATATCACTGTGTAAGTGATTGATTTAGGCCATATAAAGGTTTTTTCAAGAAGCACATATGATCAGATTTTAGTTTATTTTTGAAACCTTTTGGTTGATTCATAAAGATTTACTTATCAAGTTCACCATGTAAAAAAACAATTTTTATATCAAGTTCAAGTTCCCAGTCAAAATGTGCAACCAATGCAAGCATCACCCTAATAGTAGTGTACTTAACAACCGGTGAAAAAATCTCATTATAATCAACCCCCTCTTTCTGAGTATATCCCTTAACTACTAATCTAGCCTTAAACCTTAAGNTAGGTACTAGTTCCCAATTTTGATTCTTTTCTAAGGAACTCATCTTCTCTTTTATTGCCTTAAACCACTCTTCAGATTGTTCATTTTTTATCACCTCCTCAAAGGTTTTTGGCTCTCTATCCACTAGCTTCTTATAGCTAGCATGAGAAAAAGCTAACTTAGACTCATATCCAAATCTCCTAGGTGCTCTCGATTGTCTTCTCTTTCTATCTCTAGCTAAGTTATAATCTACTAAGAATTCTCTTTTTGAGGATGCTATTTATAACTACTCATCTCTAATCTCCACCTCAGGTTGTTGAACCTGAGTCTCCACCTCACTAAGAGTAGCATGGACAAGTGTGCTAAGTTTTCCTAACTCTACCTTCTATCGATATCTCTTTTCACCTTGTTCTTATTCACTCACAGGTTTAGACTCAATTTTAATGCACATCATTTCGCCCTTATTGAATGTAATAAATCTACACACAATAATCTTAACCCCCTTTTTGGCTTTTATTCCATACTTGTAATCCTTGACACAATCATGGTAACCTAAAAAATCATATTTTCTAACTTTCGGTTCAAGCTTTCCCTCCATCTGATGAGAAAATACAGTACAACTAGAAGCTCTGAGCAAGAATAATCACTTAGTTTACCAGATAGTTTTTCTTGAGGAGTATCACCATTTAATACAACAAATGGAGTCAATTTAATCAATTAACAAGCAATCATAATAGCTTCACCCCAAAATGACTTTAGGAAGCCGGAACTTAATATCATGCAACACACTTTTTTAAATATGGTTCTATTCATCTTTTCAACTGTTCCATTTTGTTGGAAAGTGTAAAGAACAGTCTTGTGCCTTATTATTTCATTTTCTTTGTACATATTGTCAATTCAGTTTTATAGAACTCTAGGCCATTACCAGTTCTAAAAAACTTGATTCTCTTGCCAGTTTGGTTCTCAACTTGTCTTTTCCAATTATTATGTAATCATTAATGGTAGACAAGAAATACCTATTTCTACCCGAGGTGATATTACTAGCAAGACCCCCACAATTTTGAATGCATATATTCAAACATGCCTTTAGTTTTATGAACACTTATAAAGAAAGAAGTGTTATGATACTTACCAAGCACACAGTGATCACAGAAAGAAAAATCAGACACACAATCATTATCAAAGCACATTTTTCATTAAGAAATTTAAGCCCTTTAATACCCACATATGCTAGTATATACTGCCATTTATACACTAATCAGTCTTGGTATAAGAGATATATCACTTCCTTAGTAGTTATATAAATATCATTTTTCCTCATTCCCTTAATGGAAACAAGTGCACCCTTAACCAATTTTAAAACTCCATTTCCAATTTTACAGTGAAGTCAGCTTTCTTAAGTCTTCTTATTGAAATTAAATTCCTAGACAATTCAGGAATGTATCTAAGATCTTTTAAAGTATACACAAAACCAGTGTAAAATTTTAAAATAATATAACCAATTCCAATAATTTGGTTCATGCAAATTCTCAAACCAGTCCTTTCCTGATGTCACATGGAAAGATGCACCAAAATTAATTATCTACTCATGCAAACAAGAATTGGCAGTTAGATTCAATTCAGCAAGATAAGAAACATAACTTGTAATCATATAAACTTCACCATAATCATTATTAGAAGAAGAAGACAAAACATTAACTTCATCTCTTTCTTTACCTTCCAGCTTACCCTTATCTTTATATCAATCTTTTATAAAATGCCCCGTGTTCCCACATCCATAGCATTTCTTAACCTTCGTCCTATATTTTGATCTAGACCTACCATTGCCATTTTTCTTACCTCCATTACTATTTGACTTGCCACCACTTTGGAACCTATCGTAACAGTTTTGCTTAAATTGAGTTCTACCCCCTTATCATATGAATCTCACCACCTTTCTTATCATGTTTTTCAGCTTTAATCTCCATTTTCTTACTTCTAAGTGAATAAATGACAATTCATGTAGTCTAAGTGTCCCTACTGTGTTTAATCGCACTCTTAACTTCTTTATAGGTATCAGGTATGGAATTAAGCAAAATGAAAGCTTAGTAGGTCTTAGACATTAACTCTTCATAGTTAACAACAAGTTTGTTAATCATATCTAAATTCTCATCAAGATCTTTTGATCCATTTTAAAACTTAAAAAATGCTCAAGTAAGTAAACGTTGTTCGGAATATATTTGAGCAAATACAATTCTATCAATTTTTTCCAAAGTTCTTTCGTGGTTTTCAATTTACCCACTTTTCTCAAAGAAACATCACACAAGTGCAAAATGACTGAAATGTAAGCAAGCTCATCNCAAGCTCATTAGCTTATTCTTTTTGTTCTTTTGAAAAATCAGCGTGAAAGTTGCCATCAGTGGCTTTTGAATCCTTTTGTTGATCCAAAATCCCTCTCATTTTTTGTTGCTAGATTGAAAAATCACATTTTTTGTTAAAAATTCTCAAATCAAAATTGTGAGTTGTTCTTTTTTACGAATCAATAAGAAATGCACATAATCACAATTAAGCCACACAAAGTAGACATAGGGTCGTAAACAATATACAATGTTCTAGATTTCTAGGGTTTCGTAAGATTATCGATCTTAGATTAAGGAAATGTTCAAATTGGTAGGCTTTCTAATGGAATTAACGTTGCTACAAGAGATATGTCAACCAAACAGTTTCGTACACAGTATATTACAAAGTTAATAAGCTGATTTTATAATATGAATAGTTTAATCATGTAACAATTAAAGGCAAGTATTTCCTAATTTTTAGTATAGGCAATAGCTATCCCACACGATAACCCCAATCCTATTGTCACCCCCAAATGATAACGCGCTAGTGCTGAAAAATAAATAAAATAAGCTAATTTACCGTAGCGGACCATATCAAAAAGTCTATAGAATCGAGAGATGTGAATCTACTTATTTAAGGACACCACTGTTCGCTTTGAAGATTTAGCAAATGTACCAATGCGATTGAGCAATGATCACAAATCAAGTGTCTTGGGGCAAAATTGTCCAATTTTTTTATTTAACATAAAACATGAAATTAACGATATCAGTACGTTCAAAAGATTAATACAAATAACATGTCTAAATAAAAATTCTTTGAATCACCACCATGCGCTATCGTGTCGGAGATATACGCGCTGCAGCCACGCGCCATGTAGGAAGGACCACCTTCACCAGCTAAGTCTAGGCCTGTTCTCTGCTTGTTCGGCTGGTGATTGGTTTGGCTAGGATCAAAGTTTTTAGCTCATGTTGACTGAAGAAAAAAATCAATCTTTGTTCGATTTTTGATCTGAAAATCTCTACTACAAGCTTTGATACCAGATGTTATGCGAAATAGAAGATTGTCAAGATAATTTCGAGCTCAATAAGACCTAAACCAATCATTACCAGTATGAAGAACCGATCCAAAACTCTCAAAGGATCTCTAATTCGGTTGCTTTCATTTTGCCCACAAAGAACGTAAGATGGTAGTGTGTTTTGCAGCCACACAAGAAAATAATGGAGGAGAAAGTGAAATGCTCGAAATCACAGAGAATGCCGCAGTATTTTTCTTTCAAGAGAAAAAAGCATATTAAACAACAACACATGGTAAAAGCAACGAGAGGGCAGCACATATACTTAACCATTAGGGCGAAAGTCATTAGGGTATAATAATAGGCCAAGCCCAATTCAGATAACTACGTTAAATATAGCACTAAGTGGGCCGTCACCTAAAATTCGTCCAAGAAGTAAGAAGTAGACCATGAGCAATACTAAATAAATTCGGCTACTTTTAATGGTCCAAATAGTTTTAGGGCAAGTAATTTCATTAAGGTGTTGACTTTTGGTTCAGTCATTTGCTCGATGCCGATTTGAAATTATACCGAGTTAAATCATAGTCTGAGAGGTCGTTTGATAACAATTTTACCGACACCAAGCTTTCCACATTTCCCTCCAGTGAAGTAGCTCGCTTGACACGTACCTCATATTCTATTTGTGGTTGTCAAATAGCCCAACGACTCGTGATAGGTTACATCAATCAATTTTTCTCTTTTTGTCTGAGTAAGTTACTCTAGCAACTGCTTCCAAGACTTATTGGAAAATAAATATGTTGATCTCATTGACCTAGAAATAAAACTCGGGAGAGCCAAGAGAGCACCAAAATCTAGCTCCTCTTATGGCGAGAATTGAATAGAGACTTTGCATCCGGTCTCTCTATGAATTCCTTGTGGATTCTGCCCTCTTAGGGTTAAAATGAGTAGCTTTTGAGGTAATCATTTTCATTTTTTTGAGACATGAATAAATCGTCGTGGAGTTGGTGGAGGAACCTTTGAAGCAGACTTTGGGGTAGACTTCATCATTTATTCTTGAGTGGGAGAAGTGGTCAAGGCACTGACAGAAGACCCTCTATCTTATGAAGGCATGTCCTGAGAACCTCTATAAGCCAGCAAGCTGGGATGTCCTTGGCCTTGTCCTCGAAAGAAGCTGGAGCTTGAGAATATGTCCCTGTCTCCTCTTTCAGCGCATCCAGATGAGCATGCAGTAAAGTTAATCACTGCAAAGTAGAGGGTGGGATTAAAAATACTCTAAATCTTAATAATAAATGAAAATATCTTTGGCACATGAGTACTCACCTATCGTAGTTTGTATCCCTGAATTTTGAAAGTTTGAACATGTATGGTCAAGTAGTGTCTATGCAGCACGAACCTCCAAACTTATGTTGAAGATCGGAGTCACAAGAATTCGAAGATCAACAAGAGTTGGTTTCCTAAAGGACTTTATCATTTTCTTGATAGGAGAAGAAACATTAAGAGAAACCAAGAGAAACCAAACAAGTAAAAAAATAAATTCAAGTACTTACAGTATTCGCCATAATAGCGAGGCATAGTCATTAAGGGATTAGGATCATTTGGATGAAGACCCCAATTCCCTCACACAAAAGAAGACACTTTCTTTCTAATTATACACCTTGGAGTAATGGAAAATTTGGGATAGGTTTTGGAGGAACAAGGTGATAACCTAAGAATAACTAACCAAGATGGGGGTAAAATGGTTTTTGAAACTGTTTTCAATACTTAATCTCAAAACAATTTAACACACAAGATAAAAGTGCAAAGTATGATACGAGAATTAAATATGCTAGTTCAATAATTATATTCAAATATAGATATAGCTCAATTAAATAGCAATGTAAAGTGTAAAGTGTGATAATGTAGAGATAACAAACCAATTTAATCGGGTTCGATGCACAATGTGTTCTACGTCCCCGTTACCAAGCTCTCCGTCATGAGTAAGGCCAAAATGCACTATAATGATAACTTACAAACAAGGAGTATCAATTCTTAAGTGACTTACAAATAAGGAGCACTTATCCTTAAGAGACTTACAAACAAGGAACACTTATCCTTAGGTGACTTACAACAAGGAGCACCTGTCCTTGACAACAATCGAGTTTTCTCAAAGGCTTTCGAAACCACAAAGTATAAGTTAATAATTTTTCAATTGAAAGAACTCCTTTAACAAATGATATAATCAAGTCAAGTATTTAGGGAGTTAGGATAACACTTCAATAGATAGCAAATAATGAAATTCAAGTATTTATGAAGAAAACTTTGATGGATGATTGATAATAAAATAGTTTAAGTTTTTGTATCAAAGTTTTCAAACCAATGATCTCTCTTAACAAATAATACAAGTTAAGTATGAAGAGAGATTTTCACTTAAATCAAAGTGTTGGCAAATGAAAATTTTAACAAGAATGAATAATAGATGAAATTATGAAAAGTTCTTTGCAAAATAAACATCTTGATAAAATGGATGAAAAAGGTTGGATCAATGAAGAAAGTATTTTGTAATAAATGAGATAGAAATTAAACTCAAGTAAACGCAATGATTTTTCAATAAATAAACTCTCAAAAATCTATTATAAGTTCGTTGAAATTAAATACAAGATGAGATGTATATTTATAGAGAAAAATGGCAAGCTACAGGAATTTTCGGAAGAGAATTTCGGTTAGCCGAAAGATAAATATAGCTGTTAGAAGTAAATCCATTGAAATTGAATTTTCTATTTGATTAATAATTTCGGTTGACCGAAATTTCAATTGAGAATTTTGGCTGATAAGTTTTACATATTTTCAGTTGACCAAAAGTCAATAATTTCGATTGACCGAAAGTTGACTTTTTTTTTTTTAAATTGATTTTTCAAAATCTATTTCATATCATGAAAAGTATTTTGATGCAAGTGATGAATTATGAAAAATAATTTTGAGCTTGACGTACTTGCTAAAAATCAAAGAGTTAATATCTTTACATTTAAATTCCAATAAACTACTTCGAAGCTTTAATCTTCAAAGTTCTTGTTCTTGTTATTTCGAGTCTCATTTGATTCCTTGTTCTTCATCGGATGACGATTTGACTCTTTGAATGCTTAAGAGAATGTATTCATGAAAAAACTCAAGAAACAAAACTTGTTAGAAATAAAAGTGTATTGTTTGTTATAATCAAAACAAATGGAGTTATATAAAATCATAGGTCAACCTAAGGAGAAAGATAATAAAAACCTAATTAGGGGTTAGCTTTATTACTAGTTTTTACAGGATGGTAGATTGACCTAAAAACGTCGGAAGTTAACTCTCCTTCTAACCCTACTGTTTTCCACGAAAGAAGGGATCCAATTGTAAGAGCCCATTCATTTTGAAAAAGTTGGGTTGAAGCAAGGTTGAAAGAATTAACAACTTCGCGAAAAAAATGATGAAAAGGAATCCTAGGTCCTATATCATTGGAGCACCTATGGATGATGATGCAATCACGATGAGGGCATTTTGCAGCTTGAAATTGTTCGATATAGACTAACTTGATGTCCTCGAAGATATTGAACTTATCCCTAATCTCGACCAGATCTATCTCAGTGATATTAGAAAAGATCTTGATAAGAGGAGATCACTTATAGGGTATGTGTTTACCATTGGTGGTTGTGCTATCAGTTGGAAAGCTACTTTGCAAAATACGGTAACTTTGTCTACAACAAAATCAGAATACGTGGCAATTACAGAGGCATGTAAGGAAGCTATTGGCTGAGAGGATTGATTGGTGAAATCGGTGAAGACTTGCAAATGTGTACATTATTTTGTGATTGTCAGAGTGCAATTTTCTTGACTAAGGATCAGATGTTTCACAAGAGGACGCAGCACATTGATGTGAGGCATCATTTTGTGCGTGATGTGATTGCTCGTGGTGATATTGGAGGGTTTTGAATAGATCAAATTTATGACCGGAGGAAAAATTCACCGTATTTTCGCTAGCTGGATGGTCGAGCAATCCCGATGGAAAACAACCCAAGAGTCTGTCGCTCGACCATCGTTGATCCGGCACTTGAGCAACAGGTTTTTCCGGACCAAGCCCGTTTCGCTTTTTGTGCGTTTTTGGACTCATTGTCATCTACAACTTAAACCTTGGGTTTATATATATA
>CAIGRF010127163.1:14334-24472 GCA_903798235.1 Fraxinus ornus | reverse complement strand
AATTATTTCTTTCAAATATTATATTTATTATATAAATATCTAACAGATCTTACCACAATTATCCTAACCCATTTCATGTAGCTCGTATCTAGAGAACAAGTTCTCCTCTTATCGCCAACCATGCTCACTACATTGGTTACTCTCCATGCTTAATTGGAAAACACTAAAAATCTTAAGTCCATGGGATGTTACTCCATCACTACCTCACTTCTCTCAACCTAAGTAGATAATGGGTCTCCACCTAATTGAGGTGATGGAAGTGTCATTCTCTCACTCCACCAGATTAGGATTCTAACAAATAGAAGAGTCCAAACATTTAATCACTTTATATCTCGTGATCCAAATGTCATTCTCCACACCCTCTGTACATATCACCAATGCACCTTCAAGCATCTTAACTTTATATTACTAATTCACACACTCACTGCAAGCGCATCTACTAAAGTGAGAACGCGCCTAGTGTTAGTCCTTACAACAGTAATCTTAATCACTATGCATGCAATATATTACACACATTAACGTGATCGCTCTCAAATTCATGCAAATATACACATCCAACATTATAAAACGTAATATAAAACAATGCACTAGAATCAAGCTATCGTTCATACCAATAGGATTTCATGCAGATGCAAATGCAGTAATAGAGTTCATTTTCAATAAGCCTCATTTGGATCATAGCTAAACCTAGTGGCAACATTCACCTCACTTATCACCATTTCTTTATACTTCCATTTTTTTTTTATTTTGATAGTCTCTTATAAAATGTGCAGAGTTACAGGAGCTGTAACATCCCTTACCATTTGTTCCAAATTTAGAACTGTCCCAACTTCTACTCTTCTATTTACCGTCATCATTACTCGAAGCACTATTGTCTTAAGAGGAAATCTATGACAATATCAGGTGTTAAGATATCCCTATAATATTTAATTGCATTCTATACCTCTTTATAAATGTCGACATGAAATTAAGCAAAATTATGGTCTTATTTGTGTCAAATACCATTTCATCACAATCAATAATATCTTGCATAATGTTCGCGTGAAACCCGCAAGCGTACGGGATCGTTATACAAGTAATAAGATATGTGAGTTAAGAGTATCGTTTCCACGAGAAATAAGGTCTAATTTTTAGTTCAATAGCTACTGTTAAACTCGAAGTGTGATAAAATCAAAAGAGATTGTTTGTATATTTTCTATACTAATCCTAAACTAACAAAATAAATAAAGTATTTATATAATATGTGAATGTTTGTATTGGGATTGTGAATCCCTATATTGCCATTTAATTCAATTATTAATTCTTAATCTAGTAAATTCATGCATCCAAGACAATCGATAATCCACGGTTATTCAGTATTCTTTTCCAAGATATATTAAACATATGTTCAACACGACCCGATCATATTCCTAGTCCGAATTCATATGAAAAACATGCATTGATTCACATGATTTATCACACATGATTGCCTATTGTCCATTTGTTGATTTTGCCACATTCTAGACTTATTGTGAGTATTCCTACACTATAACAAGCAACTAACTATCTAATTGGTTATCAAACAATCAAATAGTTCAATGGGAATGCAAAACCAATCAAGAAAAATCAAGAAATACTAAACTAATTGTCTCGAATTAAAATAAATAAACAATGGGGTTCATCATTCATACAATACAATGAAAAATTTAGTCTAGCATATTAATATGAAAATTACACAGAAAATAAAAGGAAGTCATCACCCGAATCATATATAATTGAATAAAATCTGGAAATTGAATCTTCAAGCCTTCGAAATCGGATCCAACATGGTGAATTCCTCCTCCTCAATGTAATTTTCTCTCTTTTTTCTCAAAATACAGCTCTCCTTTCACAAAACACGAAAATTCTCCTTTTATACCAACCCTAAAAAATTACCAAAACAAGATAAGGTAAAAAGACTTTTTTTCTCGGGTGGGCTTGAGGCACGCGCCTTAGCCATTAGCTAGGCCTCAGTCAAGGCCAACATGAAGAGAAGCGCGCGCCTAGTGTAACTTTAGATAGTTGAACAGCTTTCAGTATTTTTATCATAACTTTTTCTTCCGATATCCGATTGAGGTGATTCAAAGTACGTTGAAAAGATGACTCTAAGGGATACAATTATTGTAGAAAATGTCCTTTTTCCAATTCGAAATATTTCTATGCCAAAATTGGGTCTCAATGTGAGCCCGAAAATTCGAAACATAACTTTTTCGGCTAGAAGTTGATATGTGATAATACTTGGACTATATTTCATCTATTTGGCTTCTTTCCTTATGCAATTAATGTCTAACACTCTCAAATATTCATCGCGAGGCTCAACATAACTTTTGAATATTTTCATTTCAGTCCTCGAACTTTGTATTTGATACAATAGAGCCATTTTCCGCTATCTTTGCATTATTTTCTCCAATTCTTCATCAAACCTTGAGTTTTACCTACAAAATGAAATATAACACACATTAGGTAGTATTTTATCCAAAAAAAATAGTAAAATATCATCATTTAAGACTTAGAATAAGTGTAGAACTACACTTATCACATAAGTTTGTTAAACACATTCAAATTGTCATTGAGATCTTTGAAGAATCCATTTTAAATTGAAAAAACATCTCGAGTTAGTAAAGTTTGTTACGAGTAGATTTGAGCAAATATAATTCCTTCAACTTTTTCCAAAGTTTTTCTATCGTTTTAAGTTTACCAACTTTTCTAAAAATAGCATCTAACATGTGTAAAATAATTGAAGCGTAAGGAAGCTCATCAAGTTTTTCTTTTTGTTCCTTTGACAAATCAGTAGAAAAACTTGACATTTATAGCTTTTGAAATATTTTGTTAAATCAAAATTCCTTTCATTTTCTATTGCTAAATAAAAAAACCTCATTTTTCATTAAAAATTCCCAAAGAAAAATAAGTTGTCATTTTTAGGACACGGATCAACCAATAATATACAAATACACAATTAGAACACACAAAATAGAACTAAGGTCACGTACAATATACAATGTTCTAGATTTTCAGGGTTTCGTGATCTCAAATCAAGAGAATGGTCAAACGGGTAAAGTTAAATGTTTTAACGGAATAATCAAAGCAACAAAAATGTATGCCAACAAAACAATTTCTTACTCAATGCAAGTCTCACACATTAACTCAATTGACAATTATATCAAAGAAACAATAAGCAACTCTTAGGGTGTGTTTAATGGATATTATTGAGGAAATAATGTATTTTAAATGGTGATATGATGGAAGATATGTGGTTAAAAAGTAAGGAAAAGTTATTGATGCGATGAAAAATTTTATTTTATTGAATAATATGTAGTTGAAAATGAATTTTGAAAGAATGTGTACCAAACATGAGCTTAGTAGTCAAACTTAACATACTTTAAACACTTCAAATATGTAAACTATGGCATATAATTTCTAAATTCTAGCAACAAATAATGGTTGCCTCACACGATAACCTCAAACATAATAGCCAACCCACCAGATGGCCTGTTAGTGTGAAAATTTAAAAGTGAGTAGCCAATTTTACAGCTTTAGGAGATAAGCCAATTTTACAGGTTTAGGACTACCACTGTTTGCCATAAATCTTCAGCAACCGCAACGACACAATCAACCGAAATTTGAAACCTGGATGTCCAAGGGTAAAACAGTCCAGAATCATTGTATTACCCATAATAGAAAACGGACACCACCACCAACTCCACAAAATTCCAAGAATGTTCTGTCTTCAATTATCGTCACCGAAAAAGCACCCACACGCCTCCACGTACCACTGGTGTCTATGGGCATGGGCCTTATGCAATGTCGGCTCTGCCACTCCATGCATAGTACGTGCCAGCCAGGCAGCTCCACCTCATCATCTAAAGTTGAAATATGACCTCCGTTTCTCCACCCACTTCTAGATTAGCCGAAAAATGTGATCGCATGTACGATCAATTTCAATTTTTTCAATCGTTTTCAATCTATTTCTGCATAGCTTCATTCTTTACTAGTTTCTGCCCATATTTTACACACTCCTATGCTCTGATACCATTTTTCATGAAAATAAAACTCAAGGACATTCAATTATTGCAAAATAGGCTCAGTTTCAATTACAAATCGAAGTAAAGGACCATCCAACTAATGAAAAACTACGACCAATGCAAATTAATAGTTGCTTCCAGTTGCCCAATTTGTTTTCGAGTCGAGTCAATCAATTATAATGTCGATAAAAATTTCACTCATCGATCAAAACTTATGAAATCAATCCATCCGTAAATAGCATTGTCAGGATTTATTATGTATCAAAACTCAATAGTTTCCACTCAATTGCTTCATATTGATCCCTATATGTGCATGTGGCTATTTCAAAACATTGCCCAAAGCTAGGATAGAGCCAGATAGCTTGGCCTATCAAACCTACCTGGGCTCGTGATCATTGGGCCTGCTAGGACTACTGTTGATAAAGGGATTGGGCCTGTTAGCCGTACCCAACATAAAGTCCAGTTAAGTGAGCCCATGAAACTAGTGTTTTTTTATTACTATAATATAAAAGAGCCAAAGAAAGGGCAGGCCACGTGTCGCGATTTCCCGTCGTCGTAATTCTTTTTTTTTTCCGCCATCAACATTCCCCCACTCGTATGTACTCTTTCTCCATTTTTACACTCAACCAACCACACTCCTCCATTTCATTCCCCACATTGAACCATAAGATTCCTCCGTTCTTCTTCTTCTATGTTTTGAATTTTTTTTTTCTCCATGCATTCTTCTCTCTGTATGTTGCTGTAATTTTGTCAAAAAATTTCCATTTGACCATTCCAAGACCTTGTTTTTACAGTATTCAAGTTTTCTTTGTCTGACATATGAGATTGAGAAAGAGATTGCTCAAAATAGTGATTGAAATAAGGTATTTTCGTGCCTAATGTCAATTTTTTGCTATAAATCTGGGTATGGTGATATGTTTGTTGTCTATTTCATTGTTTCCAGTATCACAGCCCACACATGGTGTTCCGATGCAAGCCTTGAGGATTTTGGATATCAATTCCAGAGGAAGGTCAGTGATTTTGGAACAATATGGTTTTCTTTTGTTTGTTGGAGTAAATTTGTATGTTTTATATGAATATTTTGATTATAATACTATTCATTTTAGAAGGAGATTAATCATGGTTGTCGTTTGGTGATGGTGGCTGGTAATAAATATCTTTGATCTAGGATGTAATAGATAGTGATTTTACATCTTGAGTGAAAGTAGGTGATAAATAGATAGAGAAAAATATAGGCTAAACATCCAATAATTATTTTTAAGATTTTCGGGTTGCTTATTATTTAGGCATGTATTCAAGGATATATATATAAATCTTCGTGTGGCACGGAGACACGTCCTTGTCCCCGTCACACGAAGACATGGCCCCACACGGAGACACGAGCATGTCTCCGTGCTTAACAAAGACACAGCCGATGTCTCCGTGTGCCACGATGACACGGCTCTGTCTCCGTTAAGACACAGCTTGTGTTTCCACGCTGTGTCCATGTCTCCGTGCACTGACAACTTTTTTTTTTTTTTTTTTTTGGCTAAAAATGAGTATTTTATTCTATTGATATTAATATTAATACTAGAAAACATTCAATTCAATTAGATATTAATCTTTACAATTTTTATTCTTATGTTTGAATTCAGAATAAAAAAAATTGGTCCATCATCGTCGGGGGCGTTGCCCCAGAACCCCCACGAGGGGCGCTGTGTGCTTTAATGTCATTCGTTTCTATTTATATGTCGAGTTTGTAAATATAATTTGTTTGTCGACGTTCATAAACTTATTCTTTATTTTGTTACATTTATTTTTTAAAGAAGTCGATTTTTGAATGTAATAAAAAACTCAAAAATAGAAAATTAATAACGAACTTATGAAACTACAAATCAGTGGGAAAGTGAGAAACACGTTTTTCATTTTTTTTTTTACCTACCAGTTCTCATTAATGGCGGAGGAACCAGCGAATTCCAATAATACTCAACAACCTACACCCGACCCAAATCAGAACTCCGTCGAAGCTACAATCGAATCCGGCGTCGATTTCGGAGCCACCGAGTCCACTTGCAACAACAACAATGCTGAAAGTTCCGATGGTGACTTTGAGAACTCTTTGGAATACGCTGATGAGTTGATGGTTCGAGGCTCAAAAGCCGCTAAGGACCGTGATTACGCCGAAGCCACTGAGTGCTACAGCCGTGCTTTGGAAATCAGGTTAAGGTTTTTCATTTGTTAGGTCTTTCGTTATTTTCTTTTATTTTTAGGTATTTGGAAGTGACATTTGTTTATCTGTTATAGTAGTTTGTTTAATTTTAGTTTAAAATTATTTTTTGCATAACGGTGTTTGGAATTGGGGCAAGGGTAGGGTTTGGTTATCTGAAATGCTTTTGGATTATTACGGAAGTATAACTGACTCTACAATATTTTTGTCCTTACTAATTAGCTTGACAAGCCTTGTTTTTATGCTATTTTAATCTTTATGTTTCCCTTTTTGTCCTCTTCCTTTTTGGGAATTCAGAAAAGCCTTGTTCTTATGCTTTCTTAGTTTTAGTTTTGTAGCAATTTGTTTGATTCAGTGTAATTTTTCTGTTAGCAAACTTGTGTTGGAAGCTGAGGGCAAAAGTACAGTTTTAATAATTTGAAATAAATTTATTTTATTACGAAATTATAATTGGCTAGAATTTTTTATGGCTAAGTAATTAGCTCCACAAGACTTGTTTTAAGTATTTTTTTTTTTTTTTACTTCCCTTGTTTTGCGTTCTTCGTTTTTGGGAATTCAGAAAAGTATAGTGCATGTTTGATGCAACAATTGGACGAGTAATGCCTAAGACCTATTAAAAAATTACTTTTTCAGAAAAAGTTTAGCTAATTTTATATGTAACACATTACAATGCAACAATTTTCCGAAGAATGATGATGGTCTTATGGTCGTTTTACATACAATTGACTGTGATTATGTTGTTCACTGTTTTAGAATCAACTACATTACGCTGGTCGTGTTTGTTTTCCGAATTATGCACTTAACGAACACCCTGACTTCAATTTTTGGTATCGAAAAATGACAACCTACAATGCAATGCAGTGAAGTAAGCTGATGAATTTAAGAAGAAAAACAGAAAATAACTGGAAACATATTTAAGAAATGGAAGGCTTATACATTACTAAAATTAGAAGATATCTCGGTATAATCCCTCCTATTTTCTTTTCTCTCTCGTGTCCATGGCAAGGTAACTGGAAAGAAGCAAATCCTCAATAATTTCCTTTTGTTCCTTGCCAACTTACCACATTCCTAGCTCTTCATAAAAGCATCAATGCATTCCAATGTTTCTTTATTACTTTTTATTACAACGAAATTACAATCTGATGTGAAAATTGGTTGCAACTTTAAAATGCTTTTAGGGTTGCTCATTATGGTGAACTTGCTCCTGAATGTATCCAATCTTACTATAAATATGGATGTGCCCTGCTGTACAAAGCTCAAGAAGAAGCTGATCCATTGGCTGCTATGCCTAGAAAAGAGGGTGTGTCCCATGAAGATTCCAACGTAGATGGATCTGTCAAGAGTACGATAAATGGTGAACCTTCTGCTGCCTCCGTTTCCAGTAATGATGAACAAGGTGGTAGCTCAAATAATTTGGATGAAGCTGCAGATAATGGTTAGCATTTGCTTCACTAAGTCCCTTGATAATTCAGACGGTGATTTCTGTAAACGCGTCTAAGTTGTAATTAACTACCCACAAAGTTACTGGGTTATCCAATAAATGGGAAAAAGTTGTCGATAGTATCTATAAGATGACTTGTGTATGCCATTGGGTTTCTTTAAGACTAGTAAGAAGTGAAATTGCTGCATGTTTGCTTTATGAATAGTGATATATGCTGTGGCATCTACTGATCTATATCTTGGTATTAACTATTACTGCCAGTTATAGTAAAAGAAGTCGTATATATCATTAACTTGGATAGGACTTCTATCTGTTACATTCTGCGAGGTTTATTTTCTGAGACGACTGTATTTCTCATTCTCCTTGGGTTGGTTTTTTTTATTTTTATTGGGAGGGGGAGAGCAAAATCTGTATGTATATGATACATGCTGTACCATTCCTGAGTTCTATATAAATCTCGAGGAGTTTTTATCGACCTTAAAGTGCACAATGTTTATGTATTGCAAAAAATCCTTTCATGTACTATGTAGAAACCTGGAGTTTGTTTCTTCTGCTCATTCTTTCAACTATTTCAAAATAGCTATGGATAGGAAAGACAAAGAAGAAGAAGGTGAAGAAGAAAGTGATGATGAGCACCTTGCTGATGGAAATGAGGATGAATCTGACTTGGATTTAGCATGGAAGATGCTAGATGTTTCTAGGGCAATTGTTGAAAAGCACTCAGGAGATACAATGGAAAAGGTGGATATATTGTCAGCTTTAGCAGAGGTAGCTCTGGAAAGAGGTACTATGTTTTTTGTTTGATGATTTATTATGTCAATCTACCTAGAGATATTTTATGGGCTCTCTTCTAATTTTAAGAATGCTCTGCTTTTTCCAGAGGATGTCGAAACCTCACTTGGTGACTACTTGAAAGCATTTTCCATTTTGGAGCGACTAGTTGAACCAGATAGTCGACTTATAGCTGAATTGTATCCTTTGTAATTTTTAACGTCCTATCATTGTTTAAGATGGTAATCATTGGAATCTCGATGCTGGTCTGTTTTAGGTATATACCAAGGTTTTCAGTAATTCTCCAATTTCTTCACTCCACATGTTGCCAATTGACTTCCATAACAGAAGCATTCAGAAATTTTAGGATATGCTTGTGCTTGGAAATTGGTTCTAAACCTGAGGAAGCTATTCCATATTGTCAAAAGGCTATTTCAGTTTGCAAGTCTCGTGTGCAGCGACTTATGAATGAGGTAAAGAACTTGTCAGGATCAGCAGAAACACCAGCTGCTTCTGTATCAAGCCAAAGTATTCAACTGTCTTCTAATACGTCAGGTGATTCTCTGGCGGACAAAGAAACAGAAATCGAAACACTGGCTGGTCTGTCTGGTGAGCTGGAAAAGAAGGTAACAGGACTAAATGACCCAAAAAATATGAGATGCCTATATGTGACGTAGTAATGACTGTCATTTTGTTGGTATGCAGCTTGAAGATCTTCACCAGCTTGTCTCAAATCCAACTTCTATCCTCTCAGATATCCTGGGAATGGTGTCTGCAAAGGCGAGGGGCGCTGAGAAAAATGCTCTTTGTTTTGCGTCGGGCACCTCACAGACAGGTAATGCTAACATTGGTGGAGCTATTGAGTCGCCAACTGTTTCTACTGCACACACAAATGGGGCTGCTCCAGTAACACATCTGGGAGTTGTGGGAAGAGGAGTCAAGCGAGTAGTGATGAACTCAGGCACGGAAGAGTCTAGCGCATCCAAGAAACCTTGTGTTGATCCATCACCAAACAATGGTAATGGCAGTGCCTCTTGAATAATTCTGCTTTAGGAAATTTCACTATCGACTGATAACTATGTTTCTCCAAGAACACAAATGAATAGAAAGTATTATGCTTCAATTACTGTCGAATCTTGAATCTGTTTTTGTTATTTTGTTGTAGTCTGCTCACTGCTTTAACTTTGGGGCATATTTTCTAAGTAAATAAGGTTCTTGTATGGCTATTCGTATTCATCTATTTTGTTGATCATGACCATGAACTTTTAGGCTAATGATATAGTTATAGAAGTCTCATTTGTTGTTACATTAATTATATGAACCTATTATCTATGGTTGTACTCCTAATTATGGCATGTTTGATAAATAGGAGTGGACATTATTAGATTGAACTGGACAATATTAAAAAAATAAAAATAAAAAAATATTAATAATTGTTGATTCAGAAGACTTTTTTCACAGGTAAGGAACCACTTGAAGTTCACATTGAAGGGCAGGATGGGGCGGTGATTACGTCCAAAGTATAACGCGGTAGTTGTAGTGTAGCTTTAGGGTGTCGTATCCACAAGGAGATGGAAGAATATTTAAGGGATCAAAAACTTAGGGTTCCGTCAATTTGATGAAAGGAATTTGTTTATTACATAAAAATGTAAATGTCACCGGAAGTAAAAATGGAATTAA
>CAIGRF010127161.1:43367-54373 GCA_903798235.1 Fraxinus ornus | reverse complement strand
TCTAGTAACAGGTGAATATGTATCAAAGAAGTCAACTCCTCCTTTTTGTTTATAGCCTTTAGCTACAAGTCTTACTTTAAACTTATCAATTGAACCATCAGGTTTAAGTTTTTTCTTAAAAATCCATCTACACCCAATAGTTTTACATTCTCGAGGCAAGTCTACTAATTTCCAAGTGTTATTAGACATAATGGAATCATATTCACTATTTATAGCTTCTTTCCAAAATATAGAATCTGGCGAAAACATAGCTTCATCAAATGTATTGGATCATCATCTACTAAGCAGGTCAGAAAGTCAAGAACAAAAGAAGTAGTAGTCCTAGGTCTTTTGCTTCTTTTAACTTCAGCTTCTTCTGATTCGATAGGCTCCTTGAAGCTCCATCCAAGAAGTATATTTATCCAAGTGATTGAGGTGGTCCCCTTCCCCGTCATACCTAGTTAACTTCCCAAGTAAAGGTTCAACAAGGATATCCTCAGTGAAAGGAGAATGTCATTTTGTGAGGTATTCCTCCGTACTTCCTTTGTTTTTAGCTTCTAGGTCAGTGATACATTTTCTTAAGGCGTTTATTTTAGGTCCTGGCTGTTCTGCTGAGCACCTAGCATAGGATTTTTCGTGCATGCTTGGATGTGTGAGGGAATGTTGAGAGCCCAATCTATTAAACACACCGTTAATTTTTCTCGCAGTTGGTCTTGCAGTTACGGGAGAACTTCTAATTTCTTCAGTTCAGCCTTTGGAAGGTTCCCTTCCTAAGAACTCTAGGGTCCTTCTGGTCGAAGGTCGTCTGGTCCTTCTTCTTTGTGGAGATTCGACCTTAGTGTCCTGCGGTGGGATGGGAGCTTGATTTTGTTCCAGCCTGTTGACAACATTTGCCAGTTTTTCAATGGTTTCTCTCATTCCAATCATCTGAGGGTCGATGGTATCGGTTTGACCTCATCCTCGCCTTGTACTTCGTAGATGGCTGGTATGTTCGGGACGAGTATGGGATTGATTCCCAGATGTTGACGATTCATCTATCATAATATTTCCAAGTTGGACCCCCTCCTTCTAGCGCCAATCTGTTGACGATGAAATTTTTTTAAACGGATTTCAAGCCAACTTAATGGAAAATGAAGTTTCAATCGTAATAGTAGTTTGAAATAGTTCTTGGTATGACTAGAATTCAGATAATTGTTTCTCTAAAATAGGAGATATTTGAAATATGATTAAAAGATACAATGAGAGATTGTAAGGCTTCCAGAGAAAAATTGTCATCCCCATCTCTTGACTTTAATCTCATATTTATATTAAGAAATGTGGATTTACCCTGCCCTTCATGTCTCATCACCTGTTATTTCGAGCTGAAGAAGTACATTTGTTGCCCTAATCGAATTAGCTAACGAGCTCGGAATTGTAAGTGTTATGCCCTAGATCCAATCAACTTTGGACATAAGCACTTTTAATGTATATAACCGATGCATATTTATGGCAACATCTATTATTTAATCGAATTAATATTTTAATTAATTAAATAATAGAATCCGTAGATTCAAGTCTTGGTGATTTGTTAATCACAAGGAGTTGTGATTGTGAGATACAAATTACTTATGATTGAATCTTAAATCGTCCGTGGTCGTATGTAATAACGAGATACGGATATCGTTATTACGGATAGACCATCACGTGTGGCATTTCTTACTTATGAAGTAAGTAGTTGATCTCACAAGCTAAAGTGTGGAGACACTTGAATGAACACGTGAATGTTTTGTTATAGAACAAAACATTGGAGACCCGCTGAGAGATTCCACATGGAACACTATCTGAGTGTCAGTGGTTAATCTCTAACGTTCGGTAGTGGAATTGGTCCTTTGACTTGAGGTCATCATAGTGCCTTATATGAGGACAGTCATGCTTTGGTGATGTCGGATGTTGCTCTGTCAAGGGTCGCTAATACGGCATCGTTCGGGTATGTCAAGAATCGTATGAAGGTTGTGAATGATCAATAGAGGATTCGTCACTCTTAGATAGTAAGAGATTATGATCTACATTTCATCCAGTTAAGTTGATAATGAAATCCTTGGCCAAGGTGAACTCATAAGTCGAAAAGGAGTTTTCAACTTACATTGACTTAACAGTAGGATAAAAGACATGATCGATAATTGAGATTGACACATATCCATATCTCATAATTGATCGGATCATATTGACGAAATGATTATAGTTTCACGGTAAACGAACAAGTTTGGTTTGTCATATCATATGACATTTCCCGTCACATGTATTGCCCTGACACATTGCTAGATGTCAATCTGGGACGACGAATGTGAATTAATGATAAATTAAAAAGGGGTATTTTAATTTATCAATTTTGATTAGATCAAAATAATAATTCATGTCGTTAGGCATCGTGATCGGGAACCTAATGGGTCACACACAAAAGAGAATCAGAAGAATGAGATTTACCAATTAATTAATTGACAAGTGTTGGATAATTAATTAATTGGGTTGCTTATTAAAAGGCCCGAATTAATTAATTGGATTAATTAATTCATGGACCAGATTTAATTAATTTGATTAATTAAATATTGGACCGGGTTTAGTTTAAGAGACGGGCCGAGCCCACTTGGACTTACATTAATAGGCTCCTAGGGTTTGAAAAAAAGTTATGGATTATTCATTATTCTTGCTAGCACGAGAAAAGAAAAACCCTAGCCGTCATTCTTGTTCTCTGTGTGGATCACCATTGGAGGCTAGACAATTGGACAGCTTGGATTGCAGTTCGTGATCTTTCAAGTTCAAGAAAAGCATTGGAGTTCGTGAATCAGCAAAAGAGCTTGCAGAATTCATCACAGGTATTATTTCTATCACAGTTTCTATCTAAACACAATGCGAATCCTGTTTGGGAATCGAAAATTGTTTTAATTCCGCTGCGCATGCATAAGTAGATTCCCAACAGGAATGTCAGACCATCATGAACTAATCTTCCAAGTGGTCCCCAGTAATTAATGAATTACTTAGGAAAGAGAGCTTAATCACTTGATTGGTGGGTTATGTATGCACTGACGGCAGAATTTTACATATGCACTCAGCTGATTGGATATCCATATATTTAGTCAGTCATTCTCAATCATTATACTTTCCTCAATCTCGATAAACTATACAAACTTCTCGTGCAAGCAAAACGATAGCCGAGCTGACTTAAACAACTAACCTCGGAGGCCAACAACTAGACCGGTCTCAAGTTAAGACCTACTTTTCTTCTACAATACCCCGAACTTAACCAACATCAGAGGTCGAACATTTATAGTTACTCCACAGGGCATTGCCGACCTAGTGGAAGGACTTACCTTATTTATTGCAATTCACGAGTCTAATAATTACCTCAATAAATGTGAAGGGGCATGTGTTGCTCCGTAACTTGTGTGTTAGCTGTCAAGCACAGTTGGTTCCTTCTCCAAGAAGCTTTAAATGACTGGTATGAATGCAATCCAGTCGTTCATTCATTTATTATTTTTTATTTGAACGGTTTGAATTCTGTCCTTTAGCATTCCTCCTTCCTTTAAATAACTTTACATTTCTTCATTTTTCACTTTTACACACCGAATCTTCTGATTTTGCTCTATAGAAACAATTTTCCCATATGTTTTCCTGAGTGAGGTTGGCTCCACCTAGGTATTCCTTTCGTTATGTCTATACTTTATATATTTTTCCTAAATTTTACATGAGTCCGGACGATTCCCGAGTTCAGTCCTAGGGAAATCAACTAGAAGAAACTGTGTCTTCATCGTCCACTCCGTCTGTCAATCCTTCTTTCTCTAGTTCAGACTGCTTAGAGGTGTTAACTCCCATCCCAATAACTTCTATTTGTCCACAACCATCCAACTCTCCCAATAGTATAGCACAACGATGAAAAATAAGAGAGGAGAGGTCGCAAGGGGGTAGTAAGGATAGGAACCAAAAATGGGAGACAGATGCCCATAGGCTGATGATCACGAGAGACGCACTAGCTAGTATACGAGCGAAGTATCTGATACCGTAGAACTAGTGATCCCATCCTCTTTTGCAAAACGGTCAGCTATGCCAATTCCTCCTGCTCCGTCCAGTTCTCTTCAGCCAATCCCTTTGTGATATGATCCAAGGTGTCGTTGAAGCGATGACAAGTCCAAGGAAAGATCCATTGATAGTTGAAGAAGGATCGATGACTCGATCGAGGGCAAAATGAGTGAAAGAAGTAATGGAATTGCTCGTTCAAACAATAGTTGACGACATCATGATCCACACTAGAAAAGAGATAAGTCTTATGTTGGGGTTGAGGTCGGAAACCACTTTGTTCAACGCGTTAGAAGCAATTGGAGACGGAGGCTCGCATGGTGGCCCATGCAATCGAAAATATGAAACTCCATGTAGTCGCACAGACCTTAACATGGTCTAAAACCCCCCTGTTCGAGATCACCATGCGACCACATGGAGTTCTTCTTTACGGTTGCAAAGAGTAACTTTTGGGCAAAAGTTGCATTTTTCTCGAATTTCCATAATTGCTAGAATTCTATGTTTAGTCAATCTCCTACCTTATTTATGAGATTATGTACATTTTTACCTAGTTTCTAGGGTGTGGTATAAATACCAAAGACACTCATTGTATCAAGAACCTTTTTGACAATTATTATTGAGAGGCTATTGATTGCCTTATTCTTCAGTTGAACAACAAATGGAGCTTATCAAGATTCAATCTTGTGGCGTTCAAACATCGGATCATGGGTTCTACATTGTGTAATCAAGAGGTTCAACATATCATCGTTATCGTTGGGTTTTTTGGTTCACCTTGTTGGGTTCAAATCCAAAAACGGGTTTAATTGGCGTTATTGGGTTCCGTATTAATCTAGATGAATTGCATGGTGCCTATATTTTTAGTAAGATTGATCTTAAGAGTGGTTACCATCAAATTCATATGCGGGAAGGTGATGAATGGGAAATGGCATTTAAAACTAAATATGGTTTGTATGAGTGGTTGGTTATGCCGTTTGGTCTCACTAATGTACCGAGTACTTTTATGCGATTGATGAATCATGTTTTACGTGCTTTCATAGGTAAATTTGTTGTAATTTATTTTGATGACATTTTAATCTATAACAAAACCCTAGATGAGCATTTGGAACATTTAAATGATGTACTTGTAGTGCTAAGGAAAGAACAACTGTATGCTAATTTAAGAAATGTACATTTTGCATAGAAAATGTTGTCTTTCTAGGATTTGTGGTTGGAGCTAATGTGGTAGATGTGGATGATGAGAAAATTAAAGCTATTAAAGATTGGCCAACACCTAAGAGCATAACTGAAGTTAGGAGTTTCCATGGATTGGCTAGTTTTTATAGGCCGTTTGTAAATGATTTTAGCACAATCACCACACCATTCACTAAAATTGTTAAGAGGATAGTAGGTTTCCATTGGGGTGATGCACAAGAGCTTGCATTTAATACTATCAAGGACAGATTGTGTAAGGCACATGTTTTAGCATTACCTTACTTTGATAAAATGTTCGAGATTGAGTGTGATGCATCAGGAATAGGTATTGGAGCACTTTTAATGCAGGATCATAGACCTATAGCTTATTTCAGTGAAAACCTGAGTGGGGCTACTTTGAACTATCCTACATATGATAAGGAGTTGTACTCACTTGTCCGGGTACTGGAGACTTGGCACCACTATTTGTGGCCTAAGGAGTTAGTGATACATATTGATCACGAGCCGTTGAAGCACTTGAGAGGACAAGGTAAGTTGAACAAAAGGCACGCGATGTGGATGGAATTTATAGAGTCATTTCTCTACGTCATCTGGTACAAACAATGTAAGGAAAATGTGGTTGCGGATGCGTTGTCTCGACGGTATGTGCTTATAAATTCTTTAAGTGCATGATTACTTGGCTTTGAACACATTAAAAGAATATATGTAAGTGATCTTGATTTTTATGGCATTTATGAATCATGCAATAAGGGGGCTAATGACAGATTTTATAAACATGAGGGGTATTTGTTTAGAGAAAATAAGTTGTGTATTCCAAGTTGCTCTATACGTGAATTGTTTGTAAGGGAAGCCCACAGTGGGGGTTTAATGGGTCATTTTAGGTTACAAAAGACTTTGGACATGTTAGGTGAGCATTTGTTTTGGCCTAAGATGAAAAGTGATGTAGAATGAGTTTGTAGAAAATGCATAACTTGTAAGCAGGCTAAGTCTAAGGTTTTACCTCATGCTTTATATATTCCTTTGCCTGTACTTAGTGAGCCTTGGGTGGATATCTCATTGGATTTTGTGATAGGATTACCTAGAACAAAAAGGGGTCGAGATTCCATATTTGTTGTAGTGGATAGGTTTAGTAAAATGGTGTACTTTATACCATGTCACAAAATCGATGATGCCACCAATGTTGCTTATTCTTTAGAGAGATAGTACGTTTGCACGGGGTCCCTAGGAGCATAGAGTCTGATCGAGATGTTAAGTTTTTGAGTCATTTTTGGCATGTTCTGNCGGGGTCCCTAGGAGCATAGTGTCAGATCGAGATGTTAAGTTTTTGAGTCATTTTTGGCGTGTGCTATGGAATAAGTTAGGCACTAAATTGTTGTTTTCTATGACTTGTCATCCACAAATCAATGGGAAAATTGAAGTAGTGAATAGGACCATGATGCAATTGCTTCGTACGGTGATAAACAAGAATCTGAAAAGTTGGGAGGAGTGTTTACCTTCGTAGTCACTTCGCATCACTTTAGCTATCCCTACTGTGACAATGGCATCTTTTTCAAAATCCCAAGAAGGGGGTCCCAATCTGCAGAGGTCGAGCATGGATAATCTAGTAGGGCGCCGACCTGAGGTCTTCTTAGATTTCCTCCGAGCTCCTTCTCCAGCAAGGGAAACTATTGCTGCATTTCCATCCCCTCTAAGGGAGTCCTCTACTATTATGACCAGGAGTTGGAATGAAAGAGAGCAACAATTCCTAACCGATATGCCTATTGGAGAAAACATAATTTCAGCTCAGCTCTACAACCATAGAGAGATCCCCCACATGACATCGGTTAATGAAAAGGTAAGATTCCTGAATTTTTAACATTACATTTTTATTATTTATATGATAACCTTTTAATACAACACGACACTACTTAAATTAAAAGACCAAGCCAATGTCCTTTTTGAAAAAGTGGATGCAGAGAAGGCGGTATTTGACGAAAGGAAGAAAAATAACGAGGATCGCCTCAACATAATGGGGGACGAGCTCATTGCGCACCTTACTTTAGAGGTAAAACTAATGGATAAAATCAGAGCTCTACGAATATGGGAGGAGAAAGCGGATGCCCGAGCTGAAAGTGAAAAGAAGAGAGCTGATAAAGCAACAGCTCGGGCAACAGCTACCGTAAGGAGGTGAAGGAAGTAGAGCTGAAGGCCTCTAAGGCAGTTGAGAACTGGAGGGCTTCTCCTGAGTTCGATACCTTAGCTCAGGATGCATATGTGCTGGCCTTAGGGAAAATTATCAAATACATAAATAAGGAGAGGTCGGATTGGGATACTGCCTTTTTAGCAGAGGCGTATAAGGAGCAGCAGGCTGAACTGGAACAACTATCCGAAACAGATAAAGTTAGGATTACTCCGGCTGAGGAGGATGCAGCTCATGTTTATGTTCCTCCTCAAGACCCCCTAGCCCCTTAGTTTCCTTCTTTATATTTAAGTTTTTACCATTTTATGAACCTTATAAACATTTAACTTTAACGAATGAAATTTTCAATTTGCTCTTTAAATGTTTTTACTTCAGTAATAACTTAGTTGACTTCAATGTTTATATTGTGACATCAATTTCCTTTGTGAGTATCTCTTTATAAGAAATCTTCTTTATTCGCATAATCTTAGTTCGGCTTGCTTGTAAACAATACTTAGGTTTTTAAGAAAATTCCACCAAGTGTTGCAGCGCGTGCAACCTTAGCTCGGCCTGCTTATGAGCAGGGCTTAGGCCACCAAGTATTGCAACGCATGCAACCTTAGCTCATGAGCAGGGTTTAGGAAATTCCTTGTAGTAATTTTCACTAAGTGTTGCAGTACATGCAACCTTAGCTCGGCCTGCTCATGAGTAGGGCTTAGGTAATTCCTTGTAGAAATTGCCACCAAGTGTTGCAGCACATGCAACCCTAGCTCAGTCTGCTCATGAGCAGGGCTTAGGCAATTATATTAATGATTCTCTACCTTAAAAGCACATATTTTTTTATTATATATAACATGCATTACAAAGCGCCACCATTACTTTACTGGTAATATTTTTTGAGGTGCTCCGCATTCCAGGGATGTAGTAAAGGTCTTCGTTCCATATCTTCCAATTCGTAAGCCCCTTTCAGCAATACTTTTGTCACTTTGTCCTTCCTTCCCAGTTCGGTACCAAGGACTTAGAATTGAGTTCTATTATTGCTAAAAAGACATTTCTTAATACAAGGTTGCCTACTTCGAACCCTCATTTTTTAACCTTTTGATTGTAGTACCTGGCATTGCATTGTTTATATACTGCATTTTTTATCTTGGTTTTGTCCCTTTTTTCTTCTATCAAATCTTGCTCTCCTCACACTTGTTTGTTCTCTTTCTCACAATATATCATCGTTCGAGCAGAAGGAATCTCTATCTTAAGAGGGATAACCACTTCCACTCCAAAGGTTAAAGAAAATGGAGTTTTCCCAGTGCTATTCCTAGGTGTAGTTTGATAAGACCACAGCACAATGGAGAGTTCATCTGCCTATCCTCCTTTAAGAACATCAAGTTTATCTTTCAATGTATAATTGATGATCTTATTAATTGCTTCAACTTGGCCATTAGCTTAGGGATCGTTTGGCGTAGAAAAGTGTTTCTGGGTGCCGAACTCTTCACAAAAATTAGTGAAATGACAGTTATCAAATTGTTTCTCGTTGTCAGTCACTATGGAATGTAGTATCCCGAATCTGCATACGATAGATTCCCAACTAAAATTCGTGGTCTTCTGCTCAGTTATTTTAGCCAAAGGCTCGGCTTCTGTCTACTTTTTGATATAGTCCACAGCTACAATTGCAAGCTTCGTTCCCCATTTTCCAGTTGGCATAGGACCAATCAAGTAAACCCTCCATTTGGAAAAAGGGCCAAGAAGCCATCACATAATTCAATTCGCCCGGGGGAAGCTTGATGTTGGGAACAACCACTATCTGACTTCAATTCAATCTTGTTAACATTGAAATAGGTGATGTGTCCTTTGCTAGGAAGCTGAAAATCGGTGAGATAGATACATAAACAGTGGCAGGAATATAGTTGTTGCATGGACATCTGCACATTTTCATAATACATGGTTTATTTTGTATTTTTTTTAATACCTAAGACCCAAAACCAAGCACTACATCTGCACATAACAAAGCACCAAGAAGAAGAATTTGTGAAGTACTAAAAAATGGCATAAGCCACAAATGTGTCAAGTTCACTGATGCACAAGTATGGTGAAGCCTCTGCTAATTAACATTTAAAGACAACATTTTCATAACACATAGTCTATCCTGTATGTCTTTTTAATTTTGATATTAACCTTGAAACTAGCCAAAAATAAGAAAAGGGAAGTAAAATAAAACAAGTCAGAGTTACCTACTGCCTTAATTGCATAGGTTGCCCATCAAACATTAAAAAAACTTGTGCCGCCTCAATCCGACAAATGTGGATAGTAGAACAGAAAGGCATGACCTAGAATATAAATTGAACTTTGACGTATATGAAACTATCCAAATGAATTACAATTATGTAATGAATGAGAACCTACCTTGCGAATTGTATCTGACATTTGTTGACGACGAATTCATCAAATTGAAAGATTGTAAGTGTTGAGGTGATGTGCTGTCGTAGGCACCCAAAAATAGTCCTTAAACCTTTAAAATTAATGTAGCAATGGAAGTAAGGGTCGATCCCACGAAGAGTGTGCAATTCAAAAATTTATGCTTCATATAACGATCGGGGGGTTTTGTATGCAAATAATTGTAAATAACGCAATCAATAACAATGAAGATTAAATTAACGAAAACAATCAAAAGACTAACCTTGGTCTAAGTCCACATCCACCGTCAGAAATCCACGATTGATCATAGATGCAATGATAATTCAATTCATATTTTGAATATTCATCGTTGGAATTGATTCCTATTTCTCCTTAATTTTAGTTAGTTAGAAATCAGTGTTCTAATTAACCCTAGTTATTAAATAACCCCAGACTAGTGCTCAAGATTCAATTTAATAACAGCTTTACATAATAGAGAAATCGATGAACTAGATAATACAAACACCAGCGGTTGCATTCAATCTATTTAAATATTCTTCTTAAGGTTCAATAATATCTATCTCAGAAAATCATCAAATTCTAGTGCTTCACAAGTTAAAAAGATCAAACAATTACAGATTTGATGTTTAACTTAGCGGTAGATTGTTACAATCAATGAACTAGCGGGGCCCTCTAGCAATTAAACGCAACAAATCATAGAAATAAATGCAGAAGAATATTCAATACTCAAAATATAAATCAAACAATAAGAAAACTATTTAGATCTCATAATATGTGGTTCTGAGGCTTTCGTTTCCTTCGACCGAATATAAAGAGTTAGATACACATGATATATCAAAAAAAAAATAGAGAGAAAATAGGTTGAAGGCGTTCTGGTTCGTGTGTTCTAGGGTTTATAAATATCAAAGGAACTTGTTTCCATAAGTAGTGGAACGGTGTTAGGAAACTAGAATTTTCGTATCGAAAATGAACCATGCGGTCGCATGGAACAAATGAACTCAGCCCTCAAACTCTCGGAATTGGTCTGTGCGGCGGCATTAAATTAAAAGCTTGTGGCCGCATGGAACAAATGAAACTTCCTCTGGACAACTTTTAGTAATTTGGCCATAACTTTCTCTACTGATGTCCGATTGAGGTGATTCAAGATGTTTTAGAAAGCTAACTCAAAAGGATACAACTCTGCTGCAGAAACTATCTTCACATTCGATCATTTTCTGTG
>CAIGRF010127161.1:6937-43356 GCA_903798235.1 Fraxinus ornus | reverse complement strand
TCTAACACTCTCAAGTCTTCATCATGAGGTTCGATACAACTTTTGAATATTTGCACTTTAGTTCCCGAACTTTCATTTTCTTTCATTTATGTCATTTTTCCCTTATTTCTTCCAAATTACACCATATCCATCGAATTGCCACCTAAACCAAAATATATGAATACTAAGTACATTTAAGCATAAAATAGTCATGAGAGTCTCATTAAATAAAGATGTAAAATGTATATTTTACATTCCTATCATGAGGGTATGATAACGATGTCGGCATGCCATATTGTGGTAATGGAAATGGCGTCGGAAGCGAGAACCGCAAAAATGTGACTTGTGGAGACAAGGAATATTGTTGTTCTTCAGTTATTGGCTGAGGTTCAAGTTCACTCGTACGCATATTACTATGCTCTGATGTCGGTCTCTTTTGTTTAACAGATGTCGAACTTGCCTGCATGTCCATCATATGAAATGAGAATTTGCATTAACAATAATTTTCAATTTATAGTATTTAGGTTCAATATACATGTACCTTCTTTGAATTCGACTCTAAGGGTCATTTTCGTCGAAGTTTTTTTGGTTATCCTTTTCTTCGAGACAATGACAGATCCATTACATTCTAGCTCGTAATATTTTATAAATCATTACACATAGCATCCAACTGATTACATTGATGCAAAATGATATTACTTCCACAAATCGACTTCATCAACGCTATCTCTTTAGATTGTAGTCCAATCAATTCCATTATGGCATGAGTCCAGACTTCGTCATCTGTAGTAAGGTCGCCACCATGGAAAAAGCTTGACACATACTATCGTATCTTAATTGTCCAGGAGAACTAACCAATCCGTCATAGTTGACTGCGACCCTGGAATGCGCTCTACTAACATCTCTTCTCCAACGTCTCAAAATGTACCGTTCCGGAAGTGATGTTATGTCATTACGAATCAACATACTGATGGCATGCCTATATATGTGGAAGAGTTCGATATTGTTGACTATTCACAGACTGGTTTATGATTCTTAGATTATTGTAGAATTTGAAGGAGGTTGGATAGCGATGATCGAGTCATATGGATTGCAAGATAACACTTAGCTGTCAAGACTGTATGATAATAGAGGACATTGGGTCCCTTGTTTTTTGAAAATCATTTTTGGGCAGGGATGTCAATAACGTAAAAAAGTAAAAGTATGAATGCATTTTTCAATGAATACTTTCATTTGAAGACATCTTTGAAACAGTTCGTCGAACAATATGAACGGGCACTACGAAATAAGGTTGAGAAGGAATTTCGAACTAATTTTAGATCATTTTCACAAATGGTACCATGTGCAACAACTTATGACATGGGGAAGCAGTTTTAGTTAGTATATACCATTTCAAAATTTAGAGAAGTTCAAGCGGAGTTCACGGGAAAGGTTTACTGCGATCTCATATCTTCTTCGGAAGGACTTTTGGGGACATACGATGTACGGAAGGATGTTGTATATGAATAATGCCAGAAGAAGAAATCGTTCAAAGTTACATTTCGAAGAGAGGGTTGTGACATTAGTTGCAACTTCTACTTGTTCGAGTTTTTCACAATTCGATAACACCATGAATTGGTTGAAGAATCAATGTTTCTAACTTATCCAATAATCTCTTTCGTGTAGAATTGAACCTATTTTCGCATACCATTTGACTATATTTCTATGGCAAATGCAATATACAAGAATGCATGACATTTTGTAAATATTTAGAGATTCACGTAAAGTATAGCAGTATATTTCTATCCCCTATCGGACCCTACGATGATTTATACCTTGTAGAATATATTTCCATTATTTCGAATGTATAAAATGGATTACCCAAACTCACATGGCATTTATCACATTTTCTACAAATTCTAGCACATTTTCTTCATAATGGGCCAAAAATATCCTTGCAGTAAAATTTTATGGGCGAGGGATTGTCCACCAACGTGATTTCCACATATTCCTTTGTAGACTTCTTGTAGGGCACTCAGCGCCTCCTCCTCATTTAAACACCTCAACAAAGGTAAGGAGTGTCCTCGCTTATAAAGGATATCATCTATTATTGTATACCTTGCTGACCTCATCCGAAGTCTTCTTGCTTCAACAGAATCCTTTAGACAACTACATGTCGTCAAGAAAGACTTGATGTCATCCATCCAGGTCGATTCAAGTCCATTATCATGGCGACCATTTCTGTTTCCTCAATGGCTGGATGATATATCCTTGGCACAGGTATACTATCAAATTTTTCTATTCTTTCACCAGTTGCCAATCGAGCAAGGGTATCGGCATGACCGTTTTGAGTTCGAGGAATCCGTTCAATGGATATTGTTTTGAAGTCGTTGAATTTTCGTTTCACAATTCGAGAGTATTTGCTCATCCTTTCTTCTCTAGCTTGGTATGCTTTATTGACCTAGTTGACCACCAACTGAGAGTCACTATGGATTATTAGGTAAGCAACTTTCATATTTTTTGTCATCCTTCCTTCGGCTAGAAGTGCCTCATATTCAGCTTCATTATTTGAAGCCTTAAAATCGAAGGACAATGCTTCGCAAAACAGTTGATTGTTGGTAATCAAAACAATTCAAGCCACTAATCATATTTCGGTTGAAGAGCCATCCATAAAGAGTTTCCAAGGCATTTGACGAGGGGATTCTTCTATTGGGATCGAACTGAACTCTGCGATAAAGTTGGCGAGGGCCTGTCCTTTTAAAGAAGAATGGTGTTTATATCTTATGTCGAACTGGCCAAGCTCTACAGCCCACTTTGCCATCCAACCTGAAGTGTCTGGTTTTTACAATACTTGTCGGGTAGTTGGTTAAGATCTCAATCGAATGCTCCAAGAAGTAAGGCCTCAGTTTCCTTACTGCTATTACCACGACGTAAGCTAACTTTTCTAAGGGAGAATATCGAAGCTCAACCTCACGCAAGACCTTTCTTACGTAGTAAATTGGGTGTTGTACCCCTTCTTCCTCCATTACCAAGACAATGCTAACTACATGGTCAGATACAACTAGGTACAGCATTAAAACTGCCCCTATCTTTGGTTTTGACAACACTGGAGGTTGTGTTAGTTACAACTTTAGCTCGTCAAAAGCGCGCTGACATTCAGAAGTCCATTCGAATTTCTTTCCTCCTCTTAAAGTGTCGAAAAAAGGTTTACATTTGTCCGTTGATTTAGCTATGAAACAATTGAGGGCAATCACTCGTCCTATCAGGCTTTGTACCTCCTTAGGTTTCGTTGGGAGATGCATCTCAATAATAGCTCGTATTTTTTTCGAATTAGCTTCGATTTCCCTCTAATTTACCAAGTACCCCAGGAATTTTCCTGAGCTCACCCCGAATGCACATTTGAGTAGATTAAGCTTCATCACATACCTTCTTAGTACTTTAAACATTCCCACAAGATGCAACCGATGGTCCCTAGCATGAATACTTTTTAATAACATATCATCAACATATACTTCCATGGTTTTACCAATCTGCTCAGCGAACATGGCATTGACCTGTCGCTAATAAGTAGCTTCGGCATTCTTGAGACCAAAGGACATCATCTTGCAACAGTAGAGCCCGTGGTCTATCACGAAAGCAGTATGTTCCTGGTCTGGTTCGTACATATGGATTTGATTATACCTTGAGTACACATTCATGAAGCTTAGAAATTCGTGTCCCGCCGTTGCATCCACCATTTGATCTATTCTTCACAATGGAAAGCTGTCCTTTGGGCATGCCTTATTTAGGTCGGTAAAATCAATGCACACTCTTCAATTGCCATTGCTTTTCTTCACCAGAACTGGGTTAGCTACCCACGTCGGATATTTTGCTGCACGAATAAACCCGTTATGGAGCAACTTTTGCACTTCTTTGTTTAAGGCTTCATACATTTCTGGATTTAAAGATCTTCCTCGTTGTTGCCGTAGTTGTACTGTAGGGTCAAGTCCTAGCCTATAACAAATGACCTTCAGGTCAATCCCTTTCATATCAGAGTGATCCTATGCGAAGACATCAAGGTTTTTTCGAAGGAATTCGATAATTTGATCTCGGATAAGTGGTTGGAATCTGTTACCAACTTTGAGTTCCTTTGGTGGATCGTCTAATTCGACCTCTATTTTGTCCAGCTCTTCTACTGGTTCTCCACCTTTCACTGGTACACGTGGGTCCAATGAGTTCAGATCGGATCTTGCTGAGCATATCATATGGATCCTTGGGTTGATCCTCACTTGACATGATTTGACGATGTGCTTATTTTCCTTTACTCGCCGTACTCCATGTGGCATAGGAAACTTAAGGGAATAATGATACATTGACACGATTGCCTTAAGTTCGAATAACAATGATTATTCCATGATAGCATCGTATGGAGAATTAGAGTCCAATATGATAAATTCTTCATTTATCCTGGTTCAACGTGGAGCTTCACCAACCTCAACTGGAAGCCTGATCTATCATTTGGCTTTAGTAAGGGCCTCATTGAGTCCTAGGATCAAGTTGAGATATGGTTGCAAGAAACTCAATGGAATGCCCATCCATTTCAACGTGTGGACATAAAGTATGTTGAGAGAACTGCCTGTATCGACAATGGGTACTGAGATGGTCATGATACCAGAATAAGGACAAGAGTCTGCGTCCTTTTCTTCAAACATGAGTTGTTCGTCAAAAGCACCTCAGCGATACTTCTCTAAGATGCCTATCTTAGTGAGGTCAGCGACAATTGGCCTCTTTAATTCATTCTTTTTTTCCTATTTCATTTCCCTTTGACACTTGGACCCAAGGACAGGGTAAATTGACATTACAAGCCCTCGTTTCAACTTGATTTCCACGTACGACACCTAGTCCGTTTGGAGTAGAAAATTTCATACAATAGTGATAGATCGAGGTTGTAGCTTGTAACTCATGTAACAGGGGTCTTCCCAATATACCATTGTAGTTTGAAGGGAGATCTACCACAATAAGATTTACCAGGACTCGTCTTTGACATGGAGGGTCTCCCAAATCCACGCTTAAAACAATTTGGCCCCGTGCTTCAACAAAATCCCCCAAGAATCCCTGTAGCCTTCTACAATACGGTCGGAGATAATGCTCTTGGATTCCCATTTGCTCCAACGTTCGAGAATATAGCACGTTTACCGAACTTCCATTGTCGACTAAAATTCGATGCACCCGTACTCCCGCAACATTCATGACAATCACTAACGCATTGCTTTGGTCGTGCAGCACCCTGAAGAACCGTGCCGATCTCAGGTTCCGTTAGTATGACATGGTAATTTTACCAGGTATGGGCATTGCGTGCATGTTGCTGCCTGAACCTTCTGGACCCTTCAAGACATTGATTCCCACTTATTAGAGTTCTAATTTCAGCTCGGGCGATTGTATCCTGAGCTTGCTGGTTTGTTCCGGGCTGGTTTGACTTACTTCCCTAGGCTTGGCCACAAATTCTTGTAAATGACCTCGGTGAATCAAAGACTCTACTTCTTCCTTCAAATTTCTACAATTGTCAGTGTTATACCCCGTAGACCTGTGGTATCAACAATACCTCCCTGGGCTTTTTTCCTGAATATTCCTTTCTTTGAGGTGGAGGTTTACAGAATGCCTCATTTTCCTCTGCTTGTAAGAAAACTTCTTCCAACGTAGCATTCAAAGGGTGATATTTGCGAAACCTCTCCGGGTACGGTTTGGAACGTACTTGGTCTCTCCCGCTCTTTCTTTTATCGTGGTTATAATATTTATCTACGTATTTGCCTTTCATTTGATGTGAAGTTGGATGATTCAAATTTGACTTGAGATCTTCTTGGTCCAATGTGGCTTCCTCAGTACTAATATGTTTCTCATCTCGGCTCGAAAACTCATGATATGTCCGAGGTCCATCCTCATGTACGGACCACCTGAACCTCATTTTCGGCCTCAACCCAGAGAGAACTGCCATAAGATCGGCGTCGTCTGAAATCTTTTCAACCTCCATGGACTGTTTATTGAATCTACTAAGGTAACTTTTTAATAATTCAGTTCTTCCTTATTTTTAAAATGTGTTTAGTAGCTCCAGAATCTACCCACCAGTCTGTCATGTTGCTTACTAGATTAACTTATGTCACCATAGCAAAGAAATTCCCATCTTCTACTACATGTGTCTAATGCATCACAGTTTTTCCTTTCCTATTTCAGCAATTCTTTGCAAAGTGGCCTGATTTACCCCAAACAAAACAGTCACCAACAGTTTTATTTTTAAATTGGGGCTTAGATCGATTGTTCTTTCCTATGAATTGCTTCTCCCTTGATTCTGCCTTTAAAGTTCTGGCTTTTGGTAAACTTTCCAACAGCTTTCTTACTATCAGAACTTCCTTCAATAAGATTGGCCTTTGTACCCAAATCTGGTCTCTCCTTACGTTCTGCCATTCTATTGTACTCCTCAATCCTAATTCTGATAATCAAATCCACTAATGACATTTCTTTTCTTTTATGCTTCAAACTGTTTTTATACTCTTTCCAAGAAGGTGGTAATTTTTCAATTATAGCAGACACTTGAAAATACTCACATATTTTATATCCCTCAGCAATAATTTCGTGAATTATAATCTGTAATTCTTCAACTTGACTTACCACCGTTCTAATATCATCCATTTTAAAATCTAGAAATTGTCCGCAACAAATTTCTTAGTTCTAGCATTTTCAGTTGCATATTTCTTTTCTAATGACTTCCATAATTCTTTAGCAGATTTACACGACCAGTAAACATCATATAAATCCAACGTCAAGCAATTCAGAATATAGTTTCTGCATATATAATCTTTATGTTCCCAATTAGCTAAATCTGATATTTTCTTATCAGTAGGCTTATCAGCAATTTCATAAACAGGTTTATCAGATTCAATAGCATCTACAACTTTAAGAGTTGTCAAATAAAATCGCAATTTCATTTGTCATCTCTTAAAGTTCTTTCCATCAAATAATTCAGGCTTTTTAGAATACTTAGGAACAGATATGTCTACTACAGCCATGGCAACTTATTAAAACGTATGACTTTCGCTTTAGATTGTTAGAAATTTTACTAGTTGCAATACAGTACTGAATAATATTTTTTTACTGAATAGGAAGGTATAATTTCGTTTTTGTTGTATTTTCTCCAATGCCCAGATGTGTGTTTATATAGGCAGAAAACTTAAGTAACTGCCCACACCATGACTCAGTATTAGTTTCAATCTTAATGGTTAGTGGTAAGGGAATTGTTAATACTGGACAGTTAAAACAGTCATATTCTACTGGCTAGTTGACCCATTAAGTAATTTCGAAAATAATTAAAAAATAATAATATTATTAGAATCAAGAAAGCTCAAGAGCCCAAAGGGCCCATGGCCCAATCAAAGACATTTTAATATAATGCGTGAGGCGTGACTCGAACCCTTGATGTCTGACAAAAATTTCACACTTTTCATCAATTGGACACTTCATCTTAATTAATTATTTCTTTCACATATTATATTTATTGTATAAATATCTAACAAGATTTACCTAAACTAGAGAGGTGAGGTGTAGCGACCGAAAAAAAATAAATGTTATGTCATTTTCAAATATTTTTTTTTTTGTATAACTCGAAAATAATTCGAATTATATTATGACGTCGCTACGGCCATTCATAAGAATTAAATTAATGTTTTGGTCACGATAGTAAAGTTGTGTACACTTGTCTTAAAAATTTGTAAGGTGTCAAAATTTTCTATTTTAGACGACTCATTCTATATTAATTACCACCTATGTCAAGTCCTTAAAATCAAGATTTGATACACTTATTATTTATGCCAAATAGCCCTTAAACGTGTTTTTTCCCTCCAAATCATTTCAATTATTCAGCCACGTATTTTAAATTTTTCTAAACATAACTTTCTTCCATTAGACATTTTATTTAAATTTTAATATCCACTTGTGGCGTAACCATTTAAATTGCAAGACACTGCTAATCCGTTTTCAATTAGGATTTGTAAAAGGAAAACAAATTCCCACTTATCCATTATCAATTCATTTTTCAATTTGTATATTTTAATTAAAATATCCTCCACTCACCAGATTTTATCCCATGTTTATAACCACTAACCCATGTTTTACTTCCACTAACTAACCATTTAACCACATAATTAAATCCCATTACATTTGAGTTAAAGGCACGTCCACCCAATTGAATACTTAACCACTAACATTATCCTTTGTTAACTGCATTGGCCACCATCAATTCATTTGAAATCTGAAATTATAACCGCTCATTTTAGTTTTAAACGTCATAAGTTTATTTTGAAGCCTCAAATTTCAACTCCTTTAACCATGTTTTCTCTCCCAAATAATTATACCTATATATAATTTATTTTGGTATTTTACCATAAATTAAAAGAAACCTTTGAATCTGAAAATTATCGGAAGGAGAAGCTTTGAGTGCGCTAAATTTTATTTTCGACACAAGGTTATTCAAACTCCAAGCATTTAAGGTAGGGTGATTTACAGCACTTTTTGTAAGTGATGTAAGAATTATTTGTTTTCAATTTGCATTAAATGTGTTATTGTGTTACTTATGATGGTAGCACCGTTTGGTGTCATGAAGGGATCACCGTTTGGTGATTTAAATAAAATATAAAGAGATGATTTGTGATAGGTTATTAAAAATCAAAGAGTGAGTGGATTGACTGATCACCGGTTCGCCTTGCAAAATTGACGACGACACAAATAATCAAAGTTTGCATTTCTGAAAATATATTTATATTTTTATCATTTACTTAAGTATTTTTCCTACCGAGTATTACTTGTGATACTCATCCCTACAAAATTTACAGGTTCATTGAAGGCATAGTGGTGGCATGGCTTGGTGGCGAATGTTCAGACGATTTGAAATGCTTTTAAGTTCTAGTAATATTTCCATTTGTGTAAACCTTTTATGAATGCTTATATGACACTCTTAACAATGTTTTTAATGCTTAGCTCATCTGATTTTTATGTACTTTGCATGTCAACTATACTTTACAAATGTTGAATTGACAACGCATGAAATTTATTTACTGCTGAATTGAATTTCAGATTCTGCCCTTCAATTTGAAAATGGTATAACTTGGGCTACATTACATGTTTTTGATTGAAATCAGTTGGGTTTGAAAGATTTACGAGTCTTCTAATAGTATCATTTGGAAATTCCTTAAACTAGAATCTAGAAAAAAAAGTTATTCCTGTTTTAGTAAACTGCATCGGAACAGTTCCGAGTTTTCTGTCCAACTTCGTTGAAAAATATTTTCGTGCTTTAAACATTATCGTCGAGACCCTAAATTTTTATATGTTGTTCCTACATGAATGTAAATGTCTCTATCAAAATTTTATGAGTTTTCGGCGACGTTTGCTAGGTCAAGCAATTTTTATCTTTTCGCTGCTATGCTATTGGTATTCTTCCGAATGTTTTCCAAAAAAAATCAAATTTTACCGTAATCATCTAAGTCGATATAGATAATTGCCTCCCATCATATTTTTATAATACATTTCAAACTTTAAATTTCCCTTATTTGAAATTTATTTTGGTTGACGTTAAAGAGCTCAAATTAAGAAAATTTCTAGCGCTTCTAGTTCCTAGAATTTGGGGCGTTACATGAGGATAGTATAAAATTCAACATTAGTTCACACACTTAAAATGAATGAAAAGAATAAGTTTGGGGTGTGTGAATCTTATAAGTGACGAAATAATATATTTGACTATTGAGGGCCGGGAATTGAAACAACTTATAAATTCATAATGCGATGCTTAATTCTTCACACACACGTCGATTTTATATTGAAAAAGTAAATTTTAATTTATGTATTATGATTTTGAAGCTGTGATTAAATTTAATAGTATGATTTCAATACCGAGTTAAAAAAATCCGGCTACCTAGCTAAATCATTTTGCATTACTTGATTAATTGGCCACAAATTAGGTAATTAGCATTACGTGTTTGTGTGTTTATTAGGTTTTAGTTTTATTTGAGGACAAACAAAGAGTCAACTACAATGGCTGGAAGTGGGAAAAATAGAAGCTTAATTGTCGGAAAAACAGGGGCTGAAAAGAAAAACACACACAGTAGGGAGGAAAAGTCAAACGCAAAGAAAAGAAACTGCAAACACCAAAAAATTTCACGTTTCGTCAATTTTTTGTGATTTTTTTCCACTTTTGCGTATTTAAATTCAACATTATGAGTGCCTAATATTTTTATTGTTAGGATTGATGATGTAGCTTAAGGTGGTGTATAATTCTAGCTCGTGCAATAATTGACATAGATATTATAAGAGATCGAGAGATAACTATAAACTATGCAATTTTTTTTTGAATTCCTATAAATTAATGATTTCATATGTGTGTGAATTTACATAGAGATATAATATGTTCGGGCATATGAATATAATTAGTTTCTTGAGAGATATCACTAAATACAATAGGTTAATTCGATATCTGACACGTATAAAAAATGGTTGAATAAATTGAAATTAAATGTATAATAAATAACCTAAGTGAAATCGAAAATTCTAACTATCCAATCAAGAAACTTTATCTACAGTTTTAATTTAAATTTGTTATTTTATTTATTAGAATTTCGCTTAGAAAATAAAATTTGATTTGATCATTAATTACTATTTTTATTTAAATTGAAGTTAGGTTAGTTACTTAGTTTGAAATTTTATATGAGATAATAGTCTCTGTGTGACGATATTCGAACTTAATAAATCTACTTTGTTATTAGTCACGATTCATATACTTGCAGAATTTTACGAACAAGAGGATTAGTAATTATATGTATATATACTACTTGTGACTTTAAAAACATGTTTGGGGAATGATTATGAGTGGTTTAAATAATATAATAAAGTATATAAAAATTAGTGATATATAGCACTGGTAAATTCTTTGTGAATAAAAAGTAACTTTAAATAGTAATAAACATGAGCCAAATGTAGGCTACTGAGGGATTAACTTTATAGATTAAGATACAAAAAGTTTTATTATAATAAAGAGAAGGCTTATTATAATAATTTTAGGAGATTGTAAATAAAAAGAAAGTTAAACTAGATGATTATTCTGCCGTTATGCCCAGTTTGACCCCATTAAAATTTTCGTCATCATTCTTCTTCTAATTTTCAATCACACATTTTTCAATAAAATAATATTTCTCATCACATCAATAACTTTTCCTTCTTTTTCAACAATATATTCTCCATCAATCTACTATTCCAAAATACATTCTTTCAAAATAATGTGGCTCAAACACACTCTATGTCTCCAAAGTTACAATTACTAATTTAAATTTAGTGAAAATGGTAAATCATCGTACTTGCTATTTCGTATTGAAAAATCATTTTAAATCTAGCCTAATTATATCCTTGAATATAGATATGTACCTTATATTTATTTGAACCTCTTGAACCTTCCATTTATTCCCAAACGGTTTCTTAGCAACTAATGATCTTAATTCTCACTAATTGTACTTTCACATTTTATTTTTTTTATTTTTTTTGGGTCGAAAGCATATTTTTCAATATCTGCGCTAAGTCCTTGAAAATTGAAAAGTTGATAATTGACCCCAAAAATAGACCTAGTAATAATAAGTAATTCTAGTCATTATTATTCTTATTATTATTTACCTCCTAAATAATATCTCTTGGATAACGAGCATTTTCATCAATTTGCTTTGGTCCCCAAAAATGTTAAAAAGTTTTCTTTCTAGCCCTAAATTTCCAAACTTCATAATTAAATCGCATAATATATTATTCACGAAATTTCATGGTAATACATGACAACTGTTTATTCGAACACCATAAAAGCTAGATTTTGGGATCTTTACATACTCCCTCCGTCTCAAAAAGATAGTCCGATGGTTATTTTCACACAGATTAAGAAATGGTAGTTAGTATAGTTAGAGTATTAAATTTTAAAATGTTTTTTCATATATACCTTTTCTCCCTTATCTATCATCTATACCCTTTATCCCTTATCTAGGTAGTTTGTGTTTATTATACTAAGATGTATTAAATAAGGGTATATGTGGAAATGAAAAATTTAATAGATGTTTAAAATGGAAATATGACTATCTTTTTGGGGCAGGCAAAAATAGTATACATGACTATCTTTTTGGGACGGAGGGAGTACAATACAGTCAGAAAATACACAGACAATCTTGACAAAGACATCACAATAAATATATACATATGGAGGTGATCCGCAGATTTGACAACTTATTGGTCTAACAGTTGGTAGTTTTGTACTAAATTGGGTGCAACGCCAGCCAGTTTATCTCCAGCAACAAGCAAACTACTAGTGGACCTTGGTAATTTTATTTCATTTAAGCTTGTATTAAAATACTACCAAGTCATGTGGAAACTTGAATACTACGATTTAAGAAATATTAGACGTTCCAGATAACCAAATCCTGTTTAAACTTTGATACTATTTAACCAAGTTGGTGTATCAACACTGCCAACTTAGCACAATCATGGATCACTTTCCGTTCATATCTTCGAGGTCTTGTATATAGCTTGCTAGGATCATCATTTACTTTCCAACACAGCCAAAATGGCAATTTCTAATCGATCTTTTGGTTCCAAATTGCTCGTAGATGCTGTGCAAAGTGTGGTGCCAATGAAGCCAACAGACCCAAGAAAGTCCACTCGAGTTGTAGTTTCAGGGATTCGTAGTTCCACCTTTTTTGGAAGGTACTTTCACATTGTTATGTGCTATAACAAGGCGTCGGACGAGGATTCTGGGTGGGTTGCGGCAGGTTGGATAAAAGAGTCACTTGGTAGAGCACTATCAGAACAGCCATTGCTTGCTGGAAGATTAAGGCGACACGATGACAAGGGTGATGAAGATCTACAGATTGTTTCAAATGATTCAGGTGCTAGATTGGTTGAGGCCAGAATTGATATGAATTTGACAGATTTTCTTGATTTGAAGGCAAAGAAAGATGCAGAAACTAAATTTGTCTTTTGGGAGGATATTCTTGACCAGAACCCTGAGTTCTTTCCATTATTTTATGTCCAGGTAAGAGGTAAAATCTCACATAGTTTATATATGAAAAAAATTATCAACAAATAATGTTGTGTATTTCTTTCTTCTCTCTTTCAGGTTACTAACTTCAAGTGTGGTGGATACTCGATCGGGATAAGTAGCAGTCTACTACTTGCGGATCCGTTTGTCACAACTAGTTTCCTCAAGAAATGGGCTGATGTTCACAAGAGTTTAGTCTTAAAAGCCAACATGCCCAGAATGCCCATATTTTACCTTCCTAATCTCCAAAATTCTACTGGAGAAACTCCCTCTCTGTTAATGGACTCAAAAACAACCAAATGTGTAGCACAGAGTGTGATTTTCAACATTCCAACAAAGATTTCAAATTTGGACAGAAACAATTATCATAATCTTGCTGCACAATGTATTGATGAGGCCGAGCACATTTTTGGTAAAAAAATGGCCTCAAATTTCTCACTATATGTTAAGAAACCAGACGAGGATGTTGAGGTAGAATTTTGTTCTAAAGAAGGGCTGGTTCGGAAGCCAATTAGTATCATGAACGAATTTACTTGTTCAAGTTCATGGGATGTTTTAGGGGCTGATCAAATATTCTTCAATGAAAGAAACAAGGCTGCCTATGTATCATGCTGGATCAACTCAATATTTGATGAGGGTTCTGTGATGATTGTTGGATCTGATAATGAGTACACTTCAGGAACCAAGATTATTGTCATATTCACAACTCAGAAATAAGAGCAAGCGAGGTGACGGAAATAAGAGTTATATTTCCTTGGTCATATCTCAATTTAGTCTCATTGTTGTTGTTTTTTTTCTTTTTTCCAATTATTGTGATGATGAGATTTTCCGACGATTATGAATGGAAGAATTTGAACGTTTATTATACCTTTCTATATATAGTGTAGATCTTTGCGTCCAAGCCTTTAACTTAAGTACGGTTGACAATGAGAGAGTTTGAGTCCATCTTATCCTTCAAGAATTTCAATCACATCTCCATTGCTTGGTGTTTTCATTGAAAAAGGGCCATGGAAAGGTTTTAAAGAAAAAAGTATTTGGTATCTTTGTCACTAAAAAGTGAAATTTCTTTAATACATAGAATTTGTGTCGAACCTAATCTATTGGAAATTGAAAGAAAAAAAAAAAAAAAAAAAAACACTTTTTCAAACAACGACGAATGCCAAAACTTTTAGCCTAATGCATAGTTACATCTACGTTGTAAAACTTGAAGAAACTCGAGGGTGATATGAAATATCTTTTATTGAGAAATTGCAAATGAAGTTAAAAATGTACTTAAATCGAACTAGTCAAATTTGCGTGACAAAGGTTGATAACAATTACGAAATTTTGATTAATTATGTGGTGAATTTGCCCAACAAATGATGACCGCAATACATATTTCAACAAATGGAGTTAAAAAAAAAAAAAAAAAAATGGGGAAAAAACTTCAAAAGAAATGGACAATGTTATTGATGCACGACAAAAATGTGAAAAAGATATAAAACGACAATTTTATTGTTCAAAAACGACCGTAGAGTTTTTAAACCTTAGCACATATTAAAAGCAAAACCCTAATTTGATAGATCGAGATAGAACCAGAAAACTACAAAATTACCCTTAAACTAACTCAAAACTGAAATGATAGAAATTCAGAAAAGGATTATCAATTCGATCCATTATAAAACTTTATAATTCATCAACCATCCATGTTGAAATCAATGAGAATGAAAATAGCGGAAGCATAAAACATACCTTATACCATAGATTTCGGATTCTTTGCTTGAAAGGGTTAGATCTTCCAATTTGATTTGTGAACTTCACTTCAATTTTGATCTCCATTGATGGGATGTAGAGATTCTTGAAGAACACACTCAAATGGGGACCATAACCCATATATTCATAAGATAATGACAATTCATTATCTCTCATTTGTTTCAAATCAGTCCATCAACAATCTAAAACAAATTTCCGGTCTCTACACTTTAATTCCATGAAAACTAATACCCATTAGTCAAATTTCATCTTTAGTGGATCACTTTAATTGACTAATAAACTTTAAATAATAGCACACACATTTTAATATGTTACATGTGGCCCCACTTATATTAGAATTTTCCAACAATCTCCCACTGGGCCATACGTGTAACCTTTCAAATGTGCACAACCTTATGAGCTCAAAATTTTGCTATTATTATTATTAAGGGTATTTCAAACAATCTCGTCCATCAGTCATATTGATATAGGATCAAAGCGATTTTCGTCACATTTAACGTGACTAAATCCATCAATGGTCACGTACACCCATACAACCAAATGACATAGATCAATCATGGAAGCGTAGCATGGAAATTACATGTTATGTGATCCAAACATGTCTATTTCCAACTGGTCCAACCTTATTTCTTAAGTGAGATCAACCATAAACTTTAATCAGAGTGAAACTGAACTGAATACTTTATTTCTGAAATTAACCGAATATCCATGGATAAAATATGTGTCTAAAATAGACAACATCCAAATACAAACTCCTACTAAACTGGCATATCATCAAAAGATGTAACACCCGTGAGCATTATGCTCATGAAAGACCTTGGGCGGTAGCCATTTAGTAAATGGATCCATGATTATGGAGTTTGTCCTTATATGCTTTATTGAAATCTAACCACTCTGATTTTTTTCCTTAACAACTAGGAACTTAATGTCCTTAGACTTTGACATCATCATGTTCCCGTTGGAATACAAGACTGCTATTGTCACATAATAACTTAACTTAAATGGTCTTTCAATTCCATCCAAATTTTGCAGCCCAGTGACAATATTTTGCAGTCAAATTCCATGATCATAATCAGAATATCCAACGATCTCCAATTGGTCTGATTTTCCTGAATGTGATCATGTAATCCTTAGTTCTCTATAGATACTGAATAACCTCATTACTGCTTTCCGAATTTCCATCCCAAATTTAATTAAATATCTGTCTAGCATTCCAATGAATGCTATATTCGGATCTGTATAAACCTGAGTATACATTAAATTCTCAATTGCAGAAGCATAGAGAATTTCACGTATTTCCTTTTCTTTAGATTTATCCCCGAGGCATTAATTGAGACTAAACTTGTCTCCCTTATCAATAGGGGTGTCACCTGATTTACAGTCCTGCATGCCAAACTTTCTAAATACTTTATCAATATAGCTCTTTTGTGACAATCCAAGAATACCTCGAAAGTAATCCCGATGTATCCAAATCCTTAATACAAAAGAGACGTCACCAAGATCTTTCATCTCAAAACTCCTTGATGAAAATCTCTTAGTTTCGTGCAACATGCCTATATCATTAGTGGCAAACAGTTTGTCATCAACATACAAAATCAGGAATATATGTTTACTCCCACTGAACTTGTGATACACACAATCACCAACAGCATTCATCTCGAAACCAAATGAGATAATTACTTGATGAAATTTGTGGTACCATTGACGGGAAACCAACTTAAGCCCATAGATGTATTTCTTTAATTTGCAAACTATATTCTTTGGTCTCCGACACAAAGTTTTATGATTGCACCATATAGATCGTTTCATCAATATCACAATTGAAAAACGTCGTCTTAACATCCATTTGCTGTAGCTCAAGATCAAAATGTGCAACAAGTGCCATAATTGTCCTGAAAGAGTCTTTCATTGAAACTTGAGAGAAATCCTCCTTATAGTCAATGCCTTCCTTTTGAATAAAGTCTTTAGCTACAAGACGAACTTTATATCTTTCCACATTACCATTCGAATCCCTTTTGGTTTTAAATATCCATTTGCAACCAATAGATTTCGCACCTTCTGGTAATGGGACAAGATCCCAAACTTTATTGTCTTGCATAGACTTATACTCCTTATTCATGGCATCAATCCACTTTTGAGAGTAATTCCTTTACATGACTTGATGAAAGTTGATTGATCAGATCTTCTTTCACAAATCCATGTCATCCTTATTTTCTTGGAAAAGACTATAAAGTCTAAAGTCATCCAGAATTGTCTTTCTCCCTTTTATAGTGGATTTCCTTAATAACTTTATACTTGAGGTTGTTGAGTTTGAATTACTGAAACAATCTCTTGATTGTATACAGGGGATTATGTAATGAAGTCTTGATGTGAAATTGCTTCTTGAACAAGATCTGGAGCAAGAATTTGTCCTTGAACCTGATCATTGTCAATTGCAACAGAAGAAATATATATATACATATTCTTCATTCAAGACAAACATTATAACCTTATCTCCCCCCGCAAACTCTACATCCTCAAGGAACCGAACATTTCCCGTTTCGAATATTGACTTAATAGTGGGATCTTTAAAAATTTGCAACCCCTTAAAAATTGCTTTATTTGGAACTGTGTTGAAAATTGAAGCTGCAGTCTTTATTGATCTTTATTAGAAAGATCCTTATGTATCGCGGAATGATTCCACATTCCTCTAGGAATTTTAGCAAAAGGCCTTGGACGTTGTTCTCCTGATTCGTCATAATCCGACGTAATGAATTCTTTTACTGAGTTGATTTTCAATCTCAGTCTTGTATGCCTTGAACATGTCCAATGTTTGGGATTCCTCATACATGAGATATAGGTAGCCATAGTGAGAAAATTCGTCTATGAACTTAATAAATGACTGTTGACCATTTCAAGAAGCCGAAGGAAATGGTCCACAGATAACCGTATGAATTAGTTCTAAGACGTCCGAAGTCGTATGGCACTTAATCTCCTTATGTTTGTTTATTTTCCCTCAATGCAATTGATATTGACACTTAAGTCCGGAAAAATTAAGGGAATCAAGAATTCCTACTAACACAAGATTTTTCATTCTCTTTTGAGAGAAGTGACCTTATTGCTTGTGCCAAAACAAAGCAGAATTCTCATTGATTAATTTATGTTTAATACCATGCGGATTCATATACAAGACTTCTTTATAAGAGGCAACCGTATTAAGCTGATATAAGTTATCATTACCGGATAAAGAACTGGTGCCCACATATTTGAGGTAAGAAAGAGATCAACCTGACTATTTCAAATTGAACAAGAGTAACCAAATTTGTCCAATGTAGAAATAGAAACCAAATTCCGTCCAAAAGACGGTACCGCAAATGTCTCTTTCAAATTCAAATAATAACCAGTCTTTAATGATAACCTAAAGTCCTTATAGCCTCAACTTTAACTGATTTGCCATCGCCCCACATAGATGAATCTTTCAGCATCAATTGGTTTGGCAGCTCAGACAACCCCGCATAGACACACTTATTTGAGTACAAGTACCGAAATATATACACAAAGTGTGTCTAGGTATTGACATTAAATTTACCTCAAAACAAACCAAAGTGAGAAGTGTACTTTCCTTTACACGCCAAGCGTGGTATTTAGTACAATCTCCCTCTATATATCCCAGATTTATCATTTTCAGGCTTTTGCTGTTTATTTTAAACCGAACCGAATGCAGCTTTGTTATTCTTTATTATCTTTAGAAATACTTGCCAAGTGAGTAATGTCAGTTTCATTTTACTTTAGCATTTCTTCTTCTTGCACATAATATGGAAATTAACTCATTAAGAGTCCACTTTCCCCTTTGACAGTTGTAACTGCCCTTAATCAGCCGAATTGTGCAAGAAGCGAAATCAATTACCAAATGTAAGAGCAAGTCATCAGACAGCTCTAGCTTTAGTGCCTTAAACTTAGAAACAATATGAGACATCTTCATGATGTACTCCCTTATATTTCTCTTGCCTTTATACTTTATTGAAATCAAGCTTTGCAAAAGCGTGCTTGTTTCACCCTTATCGTTTTTCGCAAAACGTTTCTCAATTTCGGTAAAGAAATCACTGACATTAGTTACTTCTTCAGATACTGTGCCTCCAAAGGCTTCCGGAATGCCGCGCTTAATGATCATTAGACTCATGCGATTTGAGCGATCCCACTTCTCAAAGTTCCATTTTCCATTAGATGAACTTTCTTCCGTAAGAGAAGCGGATTGCTCAATCCGGAGCGCATGATCTAGATCTTTGCAGCCAAGAACAATTAATATGTTCTCTTTCCAATACTTGTAGTTTGTTCTGTTTAGCACTGGAATAGAGTTGATGTTGACAGATATAGCAGAAGTGGATGGATTAACTGAATAGAGAACTTATTCCCAATTAACATGTTCACATTGGAATCCGTATAAACAATTAAGTTATTCAAATAATGGTACGTCCCATCTCAAGATACCTAGCACATCATTAATATCAAGTCTTTGGACAGTAATATTAACTGTAAGTGGTACTCTTGGTGTAGTGATCAAACATTGACAATAACTCCTGTCAAATAATAAACCCATCTTTGGATTGATTTATTAGTCACATGGAAACCTTATAATTGTCACACATTTACCACCACAAGTGTGCATACAATTCGGCCAAATATTAACCTTCCTTTGGGCCGGCTAATATCCGCATGAACAAGCATACACACGAATTCCTTCTAATATTCTAAGTTAATTAATTTCCACAAGAGAGGTTGCTTTGGCAACATATTGCTTCAATCAATTCACTTTCGAATATTATATACTCAAATGAGTCCTTTATACCAAAATTTGAAAAGCGGAATACTTAATTTTATTTATCTTGAAACTTTAAGGGCCTAAAGGTTAATAATTCAATACTTTATGGGTCAAAATTAATTAATTTAAAATTTAAGGGACCAATAATTAATTATTGAGAACTTTAGGGACCCAAAACTTAATAGTTCAAAACTTTATGGGTCAATTAATAAATTATTGGAAAGTTTAAAAGTAAAAAATCAATTATTAGAAACTTTAGGGGCCAATTTAAACCAATTATGAACATTCGGGGGCTTAATTTTAAAATTCAGAACTTAAATGGTCCAAATTAATTAATTTCATAACTTCAAGAGACTGAATTATTAAACTCAGAACTTTAAAAGGCCCAATAGGATGAACTTTAAACTTTAGGGACCGAGTTATTAAGACACATAACCTTAATGTCCAACTTTAATAAACTTTTAAAACCTTAGGGGCTAAAATTTAAATTTTAACCCTAATCCTTAAATTGCAGACAAGGACCTTAGCATATCAAATTTAAACAAGAGGTCCCGCCCCCTTATCTTCCAAACTGAAAACCCTAATGAAGAAGAACCCCCATCTTCCTCTTCCGCCAGGGCCAAAAGTGGCCGGGGCTACCGAATGGCAGCCCCCGCCACTCAGCAGCGTGGAGGCAGCAGCGTCCAGCGCTGCTGACCCCAAAAAAATAATATTTTTTTAAAAAAAAAAAAACTGAAATTTCTTTATTCAAGCAATGTAAATCCATATTTCACAAAATTCGGATTTTATGAAGAAAACTCTAATCATATGGAGATCCATATAATAATATATTCCAAATCATGTAATAACATGTAATAATTCTAGATCTATTACATAAAATTCTAGAATTTCAAAAGATAGCATGAAAAACAAATTATCCAAAAATCTGAATTTACATAAAACTTTATTTCTCAATAATTCAACAATGGATTGGCTCTGATACCACTTGATAGAAATTCAGAAAAGGATTATCAATTCAATCCATTATAAAACTTTATAATTCATCAACCATCCATGTTGAAATCTATGAGAATGAAAATAGCGGAAGCATAAAACATACCTTATACCATAGATTTCGAATTCTTTGCTTGAAGGGGTTAGATCTTCCAATTTGATTTGTGAACTTCATTTCAATTTTGATCTCCATTGATGGGATATAGAAATCTTGAAGAAGACACTCAAATGGGGACCATAACCCATATATTCATAAGATAATGATCATTCATTATCTCTCATTTGTTTCAAATCGGTCCCTCAATAATCTAAAGCAAACTTCCGATCTCTACACTTTAATTAATTCCATGAAAACTAATACCCATTAATCAAATTTCATCTTTAGTGGATCACTTTAATTGACTAATATACTTTAAATAATAGTACCACACATTTTAATATGTTACGTGTGGCCCCAAATATGTTAGAATTTTCAACATGAAAAACCTAAAACAAACCCTTAAAAAATAGAATTTGACCCTGGTAAAACTATAGAGCGTTGAAAAATGCTTTCGAATTGTACTCGCTTGCATAAAATATATGACATTCAAATTGAAAGTTACACACGTTTTCGTAGATCTTTCTTATTTATCTAATTTTCCAATTGGTTTATGATTTTCTCTTCTAATTATTTTGCACCAGCTATTCTTATAAGTTATAGATTACCACGTCTCAATATGAATTTTAAAGGAATTCGATCAGTACCTTGTGGTTTGTGGAATGGCAAATTGGTTTCTAATGGATGTAACAAAAGTAAATTTATATTCAGAACACAAATTTGAAGTGAAATATTAGTTGTTGGAATGCAATACTAGAACTACTTGAAAACTTGTTACCCTAGAAACAGTGCTGAAATTTGACTGTTTTAGAATCAATATATTCACTAGTTGATGCCAGAAAGATATATGCTATGAAAGTGAAACTCGTTTTGACTTATTTCAAATCCTGTTAATGAATGGTATAACGTGTCTATAAGTTCCCTGCTCAGTCGTCACTGAAACGTTTTATTTTTTGTACAACTGGTCAAGCTACGCGTTTTGGTTGACAATACATTGAGAAAACACCACAATATTTGTAACAGAATTTTATTGGCCAAGCAATGTTTGTTTCTTATCCGATGGTTTAATGACATATCACAACTAACATCAATATTTTTCATTTTTCAATTATTGGGTAATTAAGAAACGCCATTAATTCACGACAGATGGCCCATTATACATTACTTCACGACAACCAGTGTTGCAAATCATTATTTGTAGGTTGGGTTTGTCTTATCGAATTAATTTTTGATATTTTTTAGGGTTTGGGTGTGGTTGGAGAATTGGTTTTTTAAGAAAGAAATTTCGTATAAGCTTCTAAACTTTCTTGTAATTAACATGATCAGAACTTGAATTTGCTGCCACTAGAATCGAAGTAGCATAAAACTCGAAGAAGATACCAATAGAATCAAAGTATAATTTAACTTTTTTTTTCTCCACGATTAACTGTAAGCATTTAACATAGTCTAGTATAAAGCATGTCTATAGATTTTCAAATAGTATCAAACGAAGCTTTTTATTGTCATAAATGACATTGAAATTATACATGCCTTGCTCTTAGTTTTGGATCATTTCCATGGTCACAATATTTATTTCGGTTGGTGATACTGAAACCCGAGGCAAGTGATTAACACACTATTAAAAAATAGCTTTTCACAAACGGAAAATTTCCTACGGATTAGATCCGTTGGTAATTAGAAACGGATTATCCGTTGGTAAAAGTAATCCACTTTTAACTACGATATTCAGCAACGAAATTTTCGTTGGTAACGGTAATATCTCTTTACCAATAGATATTCCGTACCTCATATAGTCGTTTAACATTTGAATGTTTCACCTACGGATATTTCCGTAGGTGACGTGTGATCAGAAACGGATTATCCGTTGGTAAAAGTAATTCACTTTTAACTACGATATTCAACAACCACTACACCAAAAAATAGCTTTTGCAACACATAAACGACAACATTTGATAGTTAAATATTGCTAAATGGGTCTATCGCAACATTTTAATACGTTGATGTTGTCATTGCTTAACAAAATTGAGATTTGACAACATTTTTTAAGGGAATGTTGCTAATGTTACATTTTTGCAGCGTATTTTTAGTGTTGCGAAATTTTTTAAAGACAAAACTTTTTACAACGTTTTTTAAACGTTACGAAAGAGTATTTTCGTATTTTTTTTTAAATGATAATTTTGCAACGTTTTCTAAAAAAAAATGTTGCAAAAACTCCCGGAACCCTCTAAATCATTTCAGCCTAACTTTTCCTCACGTCTCTTTGCCTTTCCTTTCTTCTTCCCCCTGCATTCAACGCTCCGCCCGTCCTCTCCCCCATGGTTAACGCCTTGACGGCAGTCACTGGCCACACCCACGGCAATCACGGCACCGACTCCAACTTCCAAGCTCCCGCGCCTTCCCCCGTTCCAACTTCCAAGCTCCGTGGCTCGTCCGGCTCCACCCGTCCTCACTTCTCTCTGAGCTCTCTCGGTCTCCCAGAACTCAGCACTCATTCTCCTAGTAAGTTCCGGCACTCAGACAATCAGACAAAACCCCCCCATTCCCGTTCTGTATATGCAGACTTTTGATTTTGTGTACAATTGAAATTTGAAATTAGGGTTTTAATTCTTGATGATAGACAATTTCAAGTGGGCTTCATCGATCTTCGAGCGCTTCTTTGTGCGCCCTACCTCCTCAATAACTCTTTGATGATCTCTGCAGGTCTATTCATTCATCTGTTACACGAAAAATAGAAAAAATAACCAATTTGTTTACTGGAAATGCAAAGGCCAAGAATATAAATTTCATGTATTTCATTTCTTATTTTAATTTTATGATTTGAGTCATATTGCTGTTAGGGCTCATGATGGTCTAGTGGTTTGTTATACTGATTAGTATTCTTGTTTACTAAATGAGATTTGATGCATAATTATGGAACCTGTATGCTGAGTTTCAGATGACATTTTTGCTTAATTGGTAATGTGCTCTGCATTTTATGTTCTATTGAGTTACACAGGGATTGGATTTTGTGATTTTTGAAGCTATGAAATATGGGATAAAGCTGATATTGGGACAAGTGAACAACTATGAGGACTATGGAGGGAAAAAATAGTATGTGAACTGGGCAAGAAATCAGGGACAAAGCATCTGATGATGATTTCTTTAAGATCAGGGAAGGTAGTATCTGGAACCAATCTCTATTCTCAAGTGCTTTAGTAGTCATTTGTCTTAAACATGACCACTTTAGTAATGTGCCAATTGAGTTTCCCTCATGGGTTCCTTCTTTCTTGGTTTTGATTGCATTTTTGGTGCACGCTAGATTTTATAGCAGGTCATCTTTTTGTATCTAATTGCAATAAATAATAGTTAAGTATTATGATGGTGCACACTAGATTTTATAGCAGGTCATCTTCTTCGTTTTCACCCATTCATTTTACTATGAGATTAACTACACTTCAAGGTGATGAGCTTGATTCTTGTTTTGGCAGGAAAAGTTCAAGGAACAACTCATGGTCATATCTGACTGCTTGTCGTGGTTTTGGCAGAACCTTGAAGGCAAATATAATTAGAAGTACTTAATTTTATTGCCCTGAAAAGTTACTGAAGACTAGAATCCCATTTATACGTACTAGAGGACATAGGAAAATGCATGAGAATAACTGCTTTTGCCTATAGATAATGAATTGCAACTTGACTTATCTGTTCCGTTTTGAATTTATAAGAACCTGCGGTATTTACTTGACTTCATGGATTATTCTTTTCCAGGTTCGTAGGTTAGCAATGGAAGTGCGCTAATTGGCTTCGTCCAAACAGATTACAATTCTAAATGGGAACTCTGGCTCAAGTTAGTATCTTCACTCATATCATATTATTGAGGGTTTAAAGCTACTAACTTACACATCCTGTTTCTCTCATTCACAGGTAACTTAACGCCTCTTCTAATGCCAGCTGCTACTTTGGGGGCCTTGGGTTATGGATACATGTGGTGGAAGGTAGGACATCATATTTTTTATATTATATGAATGCCCGCAATCATTATTATACTGCTGTTGTGCACTATTTGCGAATCTGATTACTTTTTCTCCTCTTTCTTTCTCCTCCATCTTCAAATATTAGGGACTTTCTTTCTCAGACCTTATGTATGTAACGAAACAAAACATGGCATATTGAGGAGAGTGATTCATCTGAAGATGAAGTTGGTGACATATTACTAGTTTCTACTAATAGAGTCCGGGTTCAAACACAGGTTGAAGTGGCCGCGTTTGGGGATGATATTTTATGTATCTACTTCTTCCAGCAATCTAGTTAGTGGAATGATGGATAAAACAATTGTATTATTTATCTTACTCCTTTTTAGATAGGTTGTGTTGTATCACATTCAAATTTTGTATTGATTCGAAAATTTATAGTGAAATTATCAATTTTTATGCAATTTCAAAATATCACAAAGTGTTCTTTTTAATTTTGTGGGTCAATTACTCAACTACCATAACTGTATTAAAAAATGTGTCTACCGCAACGTTGAAAAAATGCTGCAAAAGGGTCTACCGCAACGTTTAAAAAACGCTGCAAAATGGTTTTTCGCAACGTTTAAAAAACGCTGCAAAAAGTATTCCCTCAACGACACAATGGACTTCGCAACACTTGAAAAAACGTTGCAAAAGGTCTACCGCAACGTTTTTTGACCGCTGCAAAAGGTGTTTTTTGGTGTAGTGAACGGAATTTTCATTGATAACGGTGATATCTCTTTACTAATGGATATTTCGTACTTCATATAGTCGTTTAATATTTGGATGTTTCACCTACGAATATTTTCGTAGGTGACGTTGATAATCAGAAACGGATTATCCATTGGTAAAAGTAATTCATTTTAAACTATAATAATTTGCTACGGAATTTTAGTTGGTAACAACGAAATTTTTTTATGAACAGATATTCTTACCTATATCCATCCCTTATAAAAGTAATTCACTTTTAACTATAGTAGTTCGCTACGAAATTTCAGTTGGTAACGATGAAATCTTGTTACAAACACATATTCTTACCAATATCCATCCCTTACTTAATTTTCTTAGAGTAATTACTGCGACTTGGCCCTAGTTCTTGTTCTCCGACTCTTCTTTCCCCAACCCCATTGCTAGGGCAGGCCACGAAAAATCTGTTGCTGATATTAGGTAAATCAATTGAAAATGATAAAGTTGAACTAATCGAAGGTAATGGTTAATCGCTCAAGGATTAATGTGAATAATGCAATTTCATTTTACGTTCTAATTTTTTGACAATGAAGTAATTTAATTACAAAAAATGAGAAAAATCAATCTAATCACGTGCAAGAAATATATAGATGAAGCAATTTACGTACCAGCAACACAATATCCTTTCTTTGGGAATTCTATCTTTAAAATGTAAGCATGTAATATATATTTCATGTAGTTTGTACTACTGTTATTTTATTTCGAATAAATATGATATTTTAATTGTCAGTTGTCAAGTTTAAATATTGTAACACAAGAAAAAAAAAATACTAAAGCAAGGTTTTATCATAACTGTTTTTTGATAACGATACCTTTCATCGAAGATTTTTGTGTATAGCATCTTAATAGAATAACTAACTTATAATCAAGTACATATTCTTAAATCAATTTAAGTACATTCATATATATATATATATATATATATATATATATATACAGTCTTAGACAATATATACGAATTTGATCATCGTGACTTTGATTTAATAATTATACTAATTAAAACATATTCAATTTCAATAAAAAAAATTCATAGATTACTACATATTTTTTATGACAACAAATTTATGACTAAAAATGACAATAGATCGAGGCTAACATGTGACGGTCCTTCCCATTTCTCACCTCGTTGAAATTTTACGAAAGGCAAAACAGGGGTATTGGGATGGATTAGAGAAATTTGAGGCGGGGACAGTGATGGGACGAATGATGACGAATTATTTTGTTATTGATGTAGATCGAATCTACAAAAGCACTAACAAACGGATTGCACCTTAAGAAACAAACGCTTGTATTGATGGGACGAATGACGACGAATTATTCGTGGCTTCAGGCACGGATATTCCGTGCCTAAAACCATATTTTTTTGTAGTGACACTTTCTTCTCAAGACAAAATTTTCTCGCAGCAGTGTTCACGGATTACGACACATGTCTTCTAAGATACAACGGATACAATTTGTGATAGAAGCACTTCAAAAGACAAGCAACTGTGAACTCGGACAATTTTTCTTCTCTCTACAAGAAAATGATTTTTGGAATGATTTTGGGAGAGTTTTTGCAAAGGTTTTTGATATAATATTCAATGCAAATCTTATGTAATGCATAATGGACATCCAAAGTGTCATATTTATAGAAGATGAGAAGTTGAAAGTGAACTATCACGCCCCAAACTCAACGACCTTCACGAAGAGAAGCATCATTTGCTCTCTCGCTCAAGTGACAGTGACACCTATTCAACGGAGACTTTTTAGCCCGCGTGTCACTCGAGCATTAGGTGAGCGATGGAGTTAGACAAATTTTCCAGCCGGTTTTTACTATTTTCTTTCCAACTTTAGATCGCAATTTTTCATTCATCCGAAATTGGTTTTGAAACTCCAAATATACAACGACAATCTACTCGACGAGTAAATCAAGTTGGTCTATTTATATTTATAATTTGACGATCGGATCAAGTCCGAATATTTGACTGAAATTGATACAAAGTCACTTTTCAAGTTTTATACTTAACCAAATTCCAACAAACCCCCCACATGAATGGAAATTCAAATATGTTTATGCTATGCTAAAATATGATGCATTGTAGAGAGAAGGCAGAAAAATACTGCATCAGGTAAGGTAACTTACAGCTTTGAACCGTTCCCTGTGAAATACTATCAGATTTACTTGGTTAATTGGTAAACGTGAAGTCTTCACCCATTCAGTCGTTTGTGTAAACCAAGACAATAATACTCATACGATGTCTTTCCTAAATCGTTCATGGTATTCATAACTTGGTTCATTTTGGCTCGAACCACTCATAGGTTTCACAAGTATTTTTTCTTTAGAAATTTCAGCTTTAAACAATTTTTCGTTGAGGTGGCCCCACCGTACACTTACATAGGTGACTTCCTATTAAGAGTATTATGCCTTACCCCACTTGACTTAATTAAGATATAAGAATCATTAAAAGCATATCTTAACTTTTAACATTCTATAGAAATCACTTTAAATATCATAGGAATGCATTAGGAAATATTTTCTCGTGTACTTCTTTGAATCTTCACAAATTAGTTGTCCCCTTGATCCAAGATCTTGAGATCTCCAGTCAACAAGGTAGGGTTGCCATTATAAAGACTCTTACATAGTATTCTTTAATCCCATTCCTTTTGATAGACAACACACTTGATCTCTAGGTAAAACTTTTGTAAGTGGATCCACGATGTTCTCTTTTGACTTCACATAATTTATGAAGATGATATAAAATAAGATCAGTTGCTTAATGGTATTGTAGGTACCAACTTAGGCCAACATGAAATATCTTCCAAAAAGTTACGAATACATTCCGCTTCTTCTCCATCTTTGTCCAAAGCAATAACCTTTAATTCCATCGTTGATCAAGCTATATGCGTTTGCTTTGTCGACTTTCATGATACAACAGCACCACCAATAGTAAATATATAACCACTAGTATACTTAGAATCTTTCATGTTGGATATCCAATTCGCATCACAATATCCTTCAAATACCTCGAGATATTTTATGAAGTGTAATTCATAGGTTAAGATATACTTCAAGTACCTAAGAACCCTTGTTAAATCTTTCAAATGATAATGCTCGAATTACTTGTGAATCTACTAAGTTTATTCGAGCAAATACTATGTCCAGTCAATTGCAGTTTATAATATACATTAGTCTGCCTTTAATTTTTGAATACTTTAGTTATGACACACATTCACCCATATTTTTACTAAGTGTAAACTTGTATCAATAGAGGTTTTCGTATGACTTTTCTTAAGTGCATTATACCTTTTAAGTATACTCTCAATTTAGTGAGATTGAGAAAGTATATTTTCTTTTGACGTTATAGAGATCTTAATCCCTAATATTACATCAGCCACACCTAAATCTTTCATATCAAAAATTTTCGTTAACATTATATTGATGTTTAGCATTATTTCGTGACTATTGGTCATTATCAACATATCATCTACATATAGTCATACAATCACATAGCCTTTTGGTGTATGTTTTATGTATACACACTTGTCACACTAGTTTATCTTAAATTTATTCGACAACTTTGTTTTGTCATACTTTTGGTACCATTGTTTAGGAGCTTGTTTCAATCCATACAAGGACTTAACTAGTTTACAAACCTTTTGTTTATAATTAGAAGATGCGAACCCTTCGGATTGTTCCATGTATATCTCATTCTCTAACTCACAATTTAGGAATATCGTCTTTACATCCATTTGATGAATCTCAAGGTAAAGTAATCACAATTAACAATCTTATCGAAGTGATTCTAGTCATTGGTTAAGAGGTGTCAAAGAAGTAAAGTCCTTCATTTTGTCTATACCCTTCGGTAACCAATCTAGCCTTTTATTTGTCAATGAATCCATCTGATTTTAGTTTTCTTTTGAAGATCCATTTACACCCTAAAGTCTTATTTCCGGGAGGTAAATCAACTAACTCTTAAGTATGGTTTTGTATTATAGAATCTATCTCACTATTGATACCTTCTTTCCAATATAGTGTTTCCTATGTAGATATTGATTCATCGAAAGTCTTTAAATCATTCTCTTACCATATTTGTTAGTAAGTCTGAGTCAAACGAAGTAGATATTCTACCCCTTTTATTAGCCTTGGTTCTTCCTCATTTGAAGTACTATTTGTAGTATTATAAGTTCTTTTATTTTAACTTGCATTTTTCTTGTCTTTACAAGGAAAAACATTCTCGAAGAATGGTGAATTTCTCAATTCAATTATAGTCCCTTCATATACATCTTGAATTTCATATTTATGTACAAGGAAATGATATGCACTACTATTAATTGTGTATCCAATAAATATGTAATCAGTCGTCTTATGATTGATTTTCACTTGTTTAGACTTAGGTACTTCAATGTTAGCCAAACACCCCCACACTTTCAAACGTTGGTAGGAAAGAGGATAACATTTCTATAATTCATATGGAGTTTCTTTCATTTTCTTAAGGGATATTTTATTAAGAATTCTATTTGCCAATAGAATATCTTCTCCTTACAAGTTTTGGGGTAGAATCGAACTTGTCAACAGTGTTCATCATGTCTTTAAAAGTTCAATTTTTGCATTCAGCAACACCATTCGATTGGGTTGAGTAAGGTGTCATTGTTTGATGAATGATTCTATGCTCAGAATGATATAACAATACTTAGTATAATTATCAATGAAAGTCATAAAATATTTGTTACCACCTTTAGTTTGAACAAATTTCAAATTGCATATATGTATTAACTTTAAAGGTGTCGTGTTCTTTTGAACTGAGTAAAAAAGTATTTTGGCCAACTTTGCTTCAACATATACTTCACATTTATGATTAGGATCAATCTTAAGCGTCGAAATTAAACTTTGATTCATAAGTTTGCACATATATTTGTAATTATTGTATCTTAAATGAATATGCCATAAACAAGACAATTTAAGCATATAAACATAATTGAAATTTTTATTCATAATACTTTTTGGTACAATTGTAAGGACGTTCACTTTAATGGCTCCGACAGATTTCCCATCATTAAGCACCATGAGACAAGAGGATATGGCTATCAGTAATGCCCATAAAATAAAGCATGGAGACCATGAGGCTCTGGTGCTTTGGAAGGTACCATATCCTTCAAAGCAGCCACATCTCACCACTCCACTTTCTTCGGATCCCCCTTTAGACAACTTATCAATCCCAGTTAATAGGGCCTCGTCTGACGGCTCCTGGGATGTGAAAATGGTACTTGATATTGACATTTTTTTATCAACCCCGAAGAACAATGACCGAGGTTGTTTTCGGTCATCTTGAGAAAGTGTTCGAGGTGTACTCCTCGAGTTCCTTTGTCAAGCTTAAATGCCGCACGTGACGATTCCACATCATCTCAGGTTTTTACCTTTGTCTCCTTCTCTATTTCGAAAGACATACATAATAGGACTATACTTTCATCTTAGCACTTATCCAACTCCAATAAGATTGGATCCTAACTAGCTCACAACTCCTCATATTGGAATACTCAAAAGTCTTTTACATCTCTTAAATAGATGAGGCTACAAGTATCCTAATCCTATAAAGAGTGTGCTACTTACCTCTTAAATAGATAAGGCTTCAAGTATCCTAATCCTATAAAGAGTGTGCTACTTACCTCTATTAATATGGGGCCTAATTCTTTATTCTAATATGTTTTTACATTCAATTAATAGTCTTACGCTTCTATTTTCCATTTACGCTAATTTAAGCATCGGAAGGGGTGCCCATCAATGCCTTTGTTTCAGATACTGGAGATTTGATTTGTAATCATCCTCATTCCTCAAGCTCGAGAATCAACATGTGACGATTTTTTATAACATCAATACTAAATTATTCAGTGATGACATCCCCGACCTTCTTCTCCGACTCTCTCCAAATACCTGACTCCCCTACTACACAAAATCTCATCCTTCTTTATGCCTTTTCATGGCTCTAGCATGAATGAAAATAATAGGAACTCCACCTACGCACTATAAAGACTATTTGAACATACCGAGTTTAGTTGTCTCCTAGGTACCAGTGGTTGTCGACAACTATATAGGACAATTAAATACTAATCATATTCTATTTTCTAGCATTTGATTCAACCGCTAATCATGTCCCAACGATTCTTTTTCTTTTTTTGGCAATTATTCTTTGTAATCTATGAATTCACTTCTTGATTTCTGGTAACTTAGCTCGGTGGAAAAATCCAAACACAAATCAATGGAAAAGCAACTATTGATTACCAAAGCATTTCATTCAAGCCTTCTCTACCAAACCACAAAAACTTTACATTGTAAAGTATCTTCTTTGCCCTAACTTGTATAATACTTGTATTGATGCAAACCACCAACTGCAGATTTGATCTGCTATTTACAAACAAAACTGTTAACCCGAGTACAACAGCAATCACTCGGCGATGGTAGGGGCAGGATTATCTTCAGTCATTTTCTTTAAGACATCACTGGCTCCCTTCTCGGGACTCTGCGTCCTCTTCTCGACATCTTGAAACTTTGCAGTAGCCAATGGTGCAGTGCCTACAGTCCTGGCCGAACTTGGCTCTTCTATCGTCAGTGCAGAAGCATCGTCCCTCGAAGAATACCAGGTGTTACCACAGGCGATGCACTCCAGCTGGAACAACACACGTGATCAAGATTGTTATAGCAACTCGTGCATATTCAATGAATAGCTAAAAATGTACTTTTTGTCCCAGCCAGGATCCTCATAACATACGGACTACAACGTATTAAAATGGAAAAATCATGCTACATGTACACAATCCTTTACATCATTTTTTTCACTTTGCCACGTGTCAACATACAATTGGGCAGTGTAAATTTTTGACAGATTTTTCACCCAATCAACACTTGCCAACACTGTAATGTCAACAAAAGAGTGTACAAGTGGCATTTTCCAAAATGGAAATACTGTAACTCCAGAAGAATTAAAACTAGTTCCGTAACTGCTAAAAAGAGACACCTACATGAAGAGAGACAAGGAAGGAATATTCAAGTAATTTGTATACTCATGTAACTTGACAATGATAGCATAAAGGAAATGTAGGAACCTGGTAGCGGTCGCTATGTCCAGCATGAATAATATCTATCAAACCCACTTGTTTCTCCATGCATCTATTGCAGCGAGCATCAGTCATCTGAGCCAAAGACAAACAAAAGGAAAACATCATCATCAACTGTAACTCAGGAAAAGAAAAGTCAATACTGAACACCATAGGTTACAGAGGATACACAAATTAATTCTATTGGAATATTATTGTACGCCTAAATATTTTAACTGCACAATCATCAGACACGAGAACACTGAGTAACCTGCATGTGTCCTGACTCCTCAGGCTCCTTGCTGGCTATTTCCTCTGCTGTTAGACCCTCCTGAAAAAAATTTCCCAGCGGGGGGGAGGGTGGGGGGTGTGTTAAACCATGAGAGTTAAGGGGCAGTTCCAAATGCATCAAGTGAATCAACTGGTAGCAATTCTTACAACTAAACAGACACCATATGTCGATGTCACTTTCACTTGGTTCAAGCTCTTAGAATGTGTCAGTTCAGCAAGTTAAGGACCAAACCAATAGCACTTCCTCAAATAGCTCATGGAGCTGAGCAGGATTTCCAGCAAACAGAAATCCATGTACCCATATAAAAATCCACTCGCTAGACAGGATAGTCCAAACCCAGATAGGAAGTAGAAGGTTTAGTTGAATTTATGTAAATAAAATGAAGGAGAAATACTTATGTTTTGGAACTGATGAGAAACAAAAGCTAAAGCAATACTTTCTAACAGGATGGAGACTTTCTAGAACCAAAAGTCTTGACGAAGGAGTAATAAATTACTGATGTCTACTTAACAAAGCCTTGTACCATCAACCTGACAGCCAAACTTGTTTGAGGTTACAATTTATCCAATAGAAACCAAGTTTGAGGAGAGTCTTAATTACAATGTTGAGATGAGTATTAAAAGCATCAAATGCAAAATGCCTAAAAGAAAACAGAAAACAGTAAGAATTGTTCAAGAGATCATCTCAGAGTAAGAACACATAAGAAGACTCAACCTTTAATTCATTTGGAGACATATTCGATATCTGTGGAGGCTCCAACTCCCCAGTTAGAAAACGTCTTGCTAACGCAGCATTGTTCTGGCAAGAAACAGCGAATGTGAAAAGAAGAAGTACGACTCAGGTAAACATATGTAGAAGAAAAATTTAAGAAAGGATTGAAATAAATTAATTACACTATAGATAAGGTTAGATTAAAGTATTGCATCTTACTGAGACCAAAGAAGTACATTTGCAAATGTGCAAGAAGTGCAGTAATTTTTTATATTTGATACTAATATACTGATGTCTGCAGACTCGTGAAAAGAAAGTTGGCAATGGCCTAACCTTAAGATTGAATCTTAACTGTCGCATCTTTTGATTATATTTGTGATAATCAGAGGAAAGGGCATCATGTCCAGCCTTCTCAAGAGAAGCTATAGCAGGAACAGCTGCATCTGGCCAGTGAAAAGACACATCTCCCTGTGCAAAAAAGGAAACACGTCAAGTATGTTCTGATATATGCGTGTATTTTCTTATAACTAATCTCAATTCTCAAGTATATCAAAATATTCTAATGAATGTTCTACAATCTTAGAAAATACTCCCAGCCCTTACATCAGGAGTTTTTTCATGCGATCCGTTTACATAATTTGAACTACCACTCTTATCACCAGCACTGCCTTTTTCGTTCCCATCTTTCTTTTTGCTGTTTACGGGAGTGCACATATATTCAATTGCTTGTACCAGCTTTTCCAACCACCGGTCCCTCTGCTTTTCTCCAGTGAGTACCTTATGATTTGATAGGATGGCATAATACTCCGATGTATTAGCAGCAATGCTTCCTGGAGTTTCTAATTCAAGCGAGTGATGGGATCTACTAATACCTTCATCCTCCCTGGGTACATCCAAAGGAGCTACATTCCTCCTCCTTAAAAGAGGTTTATTCTTTGTCTGATCTTGCTGATTCACAACAGTATTTTCAGGCTCAAGATCAGGAAGGTCTCCTATACGTGAAATAGTCTTTTGAACAAGAATATCAATTTCATGTAGTTTGTTTTCTTCATAATCTTTATCTGTTAGCTCAAACAGCTTCCTCTGTTCAGTGTCATATACTTTCTTCACAATGAAACCAGGATGTTGTTTCCGCTTGGGAAGCTGCTTGTTTAAAGGTATAAAGTGCACAACACACTTGTGCATAACAGATTCTGCAGGCACTTCATCTCGATGGAAACTATAATATAGTTCCCTTGTATCACAAGATTGCCAATTTCCACCACCTCTTTTTTCAGCCTCTTCTGGACGATAAAACCATTGTCCTGTTACCATCATGGCTCCTTTTTGGGTCTGAGTAATGTCCTGTGCAAAATAAGAACTAACTAATAATTTACAAAAGATTAATACACAAATGGTAAAAGTTTGATCTTTATGCCAAAGTTTGATCTTTATGCCATGACAAATGCACTTCTATACAAAGCAAATAATACGTAAGTGAAACATAAGCCACTGCCTGACTTCAAAACACATCATAGAAGCCCATCACCAAGAAGGATACTATAAGATACACTAGAAGACTTCTTGTCCTATCAGATTTGATAATAAGATCAATAAAATTGAACAGACATTTGCAAAACAGAAATAGTTTATCTTTTTTATGTTTTGAACTTTTAGGAGAGGAGCTTCTAGTCCTAGAAAAAGGTTGTCCGATGATGCAAACTTATAGTTCAAAAAATCCAAGACAACGAATCAATGTGGACAGAGATACAATGGAGTTTCATTTCTAAACCATAAATTCTAACAAATCCACAAAAGCTTAAAAGTAACTTATATTGTGACCACAACAAAAATCTAGAAACATTTGCAAGAGCTTCTGGTCTGAGTCCTATTTTACCTAATGCAGACAAACAAACCTTAATAATGGCCACGTAAGGCTTCTGGTCTCCATTTTCGGGAACTAAGAGCACAGGATCCTCCTACAAATAAGCAAAGAGGAATCATATCTAACCACTCGAAAGATGCAACAGCTATAAGATTTAAGAGGATAACAGAAATGATAAGCCACAATCATCATGACAACATATAAAGTAGCCAAGATTTTATAAGTTTTATAAGTAAAATATAAAAACTACAGGCGGGCATAGAGGCATCCACATGTCTGAGTGAGGTTGAGGCAAACAGATTAGGAAAGGGATACAATCCAATCTTCAATACAAAAAATTCGGCCAATGCGATGATAAAGAAGTATTACAGTTCAATTGCTTTTTCGAACATTATATTTTTAAGTTTGAGAGAGAGAGAGCTTGAATCAAAACCCAAAATCCCTACCACTCAAAATTAAGTTCTTATACACAACAGAAACAAGCCATAATTAAAATCTTCACTTCACTAAAACAAACTGTCAGCACAGTGTATAAAATAATTGATAAATCAATTATCAATTCAATAAACGAATTACTCACGAGATCATATGTAATGCCATCGTACTCAAACGACTGATAATGATTCCTCTTCCCTTTTCCTCTCCCTGAAACCCTAACCACATCACCAATTGGCTGCGCCGCCACCTCCTCATTTTCACTCTTGGCCTCTGGCTCGAGAATCTCCTCTTTCTTCTTTGTCTTCTTTGGTTTCTCTTCTTCTACTTCAAATTCATCATTGTCCAGGTGCAATCTTTTACGCTTCCTTTGGTTCTCACCACCTACTGAGCGGCACGAGGCCAGGTGCACATCATCCTCATCTTCACTGATCGCAACATTTGCAAACCGGCGGTTTCTCATTTCTCCTATCACACTGGCTGTGTGCAAGGGAAGAACTAGAACATGTTAGAGGCAGAAATTTTAATAAATAAATAATTCAATTATGACATAACCCGATGAGAAACCAATCGCGAAACAATAGTGTATTCCTCACAAAATTCTCCAGTTAAAAAAAAAAAAAAAAAAAAAAAAAAA
>CAIGRF010127069.1:7426-20649 GCA_903798235.1 Fraxinus ornus | reverse complement strand
CCACCCCATCCCACCCCACCCCCAAAAAAAAAAAGTTGAATAATAGGAAAAATGGAAAGTCTACTTAATTTAGTGGTTTGAGAGACAAAGAAAAGAGCACATACCTTTTTTTGGATGGAAGGTAACGATCCTAATGAATCGACCATGAAGGGACTTGTTATCCTATTATTCTTAGTCAATGTTTGATTTAACTAAAAATAATGAATAGGAGCTTAGTAAACTTGAGATCAATTATATGAATTATTTTCACTGCTTTAATCAGTCTATCATCGTGTGGAGTCAAAATTTCAAGTCGTACAAAAATTAAGTTTTTAAAAAATATTTTTTTAGCACAAAGATCTTAGTTGTACAAATACAGTTGCAGAATTATTTATTATTTATTTTCTCAATTAATTATCACTTACATATTCTTCGTGGATTCTGATTTAGTCATCGACAAATATATTTTTGTGAAAAAAAATAAGTAGATAAAAATAACTTTTTGAAATTTACCCATATGAAAAATTGAGAAGTTCGAAAATTCAAATGCAAAAACCTTAAAGCAAATCGAGAACAACGTAGAAAATATCACTATTTAAAATACACAAGTCGTGCTTGAATTGAAATTATAAAGCAAATCGAGAACAACGTAGAAAATATCACTGTTTAAAAGAGGTTGATAGAAAATTCCTAATATTCGTTTGGCAATATTTATAAATTATCCAACTTTATTTTCAATTACATATTTCAATGAATTCACGAGTGCTATCCATCTATCTAATTAATTCATCAAAACTATGATAAGATCTAGAACGTTTCAATGGAATTTGTTATTATTGCATATGCCAATGTCTTCCTTGATTATTGATAACAAGAGTTGAATCAATGCCTTGATAGTTGAAAATAACTTGGCTAATGGTTAGAGTAATGTTATTCATATTCAGTGGGGTTACAAACACAGTTTATGTGACGTTAAGTAACGCCACATAAACTGTGTTTGTAACCTCAGTGGGGATGAATAGCATTACTCTTTGTGAAAAATAGCGAACTTTCAAATAATAATTATATATTCTCACCACAGTCGAATTACGTTTTAATTGCAATGGAGGTACTTAATTTTTGCTTAGTTTTGTACTTGTGTTCTCAACCATTTTTCATCATAATTTCATCCTCAAATTTCTGTTAATTAGCACAATTTTCTCGCATTGACATCCAATAAATTCATTAGAAGGGAGTAGAAGACTTATCTTTCCCTCGTTTTTTAGGTAAGATAAACGATAATTCAAAAGTTCAACAATATATTTTTCTCAAGCTAACAAATTATTTGGACACAAACGGTCATTAAAGACAAGATATACTAATTAATGAAAGAATAAAGATAAGAATGTGACGAGAAAATGTTGAAGAAACAAGTGTAGAAGTGAGTAAAAATTGACACATTTATTACAGCTAAAATGTGGTACAATTAATAAAAACTATAGTATTAATATCATTAGCTTATAAGAATAAAATAAGAGCGCGAAAGTTGAATATATAGCAGGAAAAATCAACAATACAAAATAAAAAGAAATTTGAACAAAATATATTGAATTAGTAAACAATAAATTTAAAAGAGAAAAAATTAGTGTAGTATAGAAGATGAGAAAGAGTAAGAAAATTGAAAGCATGTTTGGAGAGTATTTATAGACAATTTAAATTATAAATAAATAGAAATAAGTAATTAATAAATAAATAGTGTATACAATTTACATGCCTAGCAGCATTTTGTGTGGACTACTAACTATACTATAAGACAATCTCCAAGATGCTCGTTAAAAGTGAAATACTCTTCATTTTAAAGAGTTAGGGGTTGTTCTCTTTACCATTTTCAGCCCATTTTATGTTTTCGATTTTTCAAAACAGTGAAAACATGTTTGCTTACCTATATTTTCCAAAACGAATTTCCAAAAACGAGTTTAAGATTTACAAAGAAAATCGAAAACGACAAAAATGTCGTTTTGAATGTTTTCAGTTTAACGTCACCCCAACCACCACCAATGCCGCCGCACCACACCACCGCCGTCGCCGCAACCATCACCATCGTCGCCTACACAACACTACCACAAAAACCACCGCCATTGCCATTGCCGCCGTCGCCGCCACAACATCATCCCAACCACCACCAACATCGTCGCCTGCACCACACCACCACCACACAACCGCCAGATCCATCACCACAAAAACCACCAAAATCGCTGCAGAACCACCACTACCATTGCTACAACCTGCAGATCGCCATCGCTACAACCTGCAGATCGCCACCACCAAAATCTCTGCGAGTATGATAATTGGACTCAAAATATATTTTACTACTTGTTAAAGAATTATACATTTGGGAAAACTTAAAACAATAATATTTTCGTGACAAGTTTTGGCGTCGTTGTCGGGAATTGTAGTTGAGTTTGATTTCATTTACCTTGGTATTAATTCGAGATTTTTGCTTTTATTCTATTTTTTCTTTTCTATCAATTTATTTCAGTGCTTTTATTTTCTCTCTTTCATTCATTTTATGCGAAATTCAGGAGGCGGTGAATTGGTACCAGCTGATTCGAAAATTGAACGTACTTTTCACCGTAGGCAAAGAGAAGTAAGAGAAGCACAATAACAATAGATGGCTAATGCACAGAATAATCCAGTTATTCAAGTGAAGAAGCAGTGGTCGATGAAGAGAATATGCTTGTTGGGGACTTTATGACTCCACAATTATTCAGTGCCAATCTAGCATTATTTATCCTCCATTTGTGCAATCGAACTTTCAGCTGAAGATCAATGTCATCCATTTATTTCATTATGGAAATCCATTTGTTGACTTATGATTGATCTCGTGTTTTGATTATAAAAAATAAAGTATTTTATCTCTAACAATTAAATTGAAGTTTTCATAGCTATTGGTCCAACGGTCTAATTTTGAACCGTTCTGATTTCTTACGCACAATGGTTAGTTTAGTCTTTCGGTTTAGTAGGCGGACGTCTGGTTGGATAGAAATTTTGACGTTTTGACTGCTATAAATTCAACTTCACTTTACATTCAACATAACACTTTTTAAGAGCATTTATGCGAGATATTCTTGAACAAAGCTGTATTGATTTATCATTCTCAAATCATTTTGATAAACTTTTGATTGAATTAACATTTGAAAATCATTTTACTCATCAAAGTTTTACTCACCTAACACTTGAGCTTCATTCATTACTATTTATTAAAGTGTTGGGCCTAATATTCTCATGATACTTAATTTGATTATATCATTAATTAAGAAAGAATTTTTTCTCACATAACACTTGAGCTCCATTCATTTCTATTTATTAAAGCGTTAGCCTATTTTTTTCTTAGTACTTAATTTGATTGTATTATTTATTAAGAGAGAAGTTTCAAATTATAAACTCACTTTCCTATTAAACATGTGGGTCGTGTTGAGGTGCCGTTAAGTTCAACATTATATAAGGATTTGTGCTCGTTGGCTATAAGTCATCGGAAGCGTTGTAAATGGTTGAATTGCACCATAAGTCAATGAACATTGTGAAAATGTCTTGCTCATGTCGGGGAGTATGGTAACAGAGGATGTAGATCATTACTTTGGATCGAACTTCCATAATTATATTGTTTGCATAATCTCTTTTGCTTATTGTATTTAGTATTTGAATTTATCTATTTTGTCCTTACTTGCTTGTAGTTACATTAATTTTTTTGAAAAAGTTTTAAATAACCAATTCACCACCCTTTTGGTTAGTCATTATTGGGTATTCATTTGGTATCAGAGCGATGTGCTCATTTTATAACTTAAGATTCTACAATCTTCAACAATGGCTAACTACAACATTCAAAATTTTGAGGGGCATTCTAGTAATTGACCTCCTTTCTTTGATGGTATCCATTATAATTATTGAAAAGTTATGATGATGATATACATTCAACCAATAGATTATAATATATGGGAAGTTATTGAATATGATCCTTATGTGCCTTACAAGACTATTAAAATTGATAGTCAACCCGATCAAACCATTCCAAAATCTAAAGAGGAATACAATGAAGATGATAAAAGAATTGCGCCTTAGATAAAAATGAGTTTAATCATATTAGTACATGTGATTCTGCTTATGACATTTGGCATGCATTGGAAGTTACTCATGTTGGTACTAGTAAATTAAAGGAAACTAAAATTAATCTCTTGGTTAAAGAATTTGAAAACTTCTTCATGAAACAAGATGAACCGATTGTTGACATGATTACTCGCTTCACCAATACTATTAATGGCCTCAAAGGGCTTGATCAAAAATTTATTAACAGTGAACCTGTAAGTAAAATGCTCAGGAAGAATGGAGCCCATTAAGGATGTTGATAAAAAAAAAAAAAAAAACCAAAGATATGAACTCATATCCTTTGGAAGAACTTTATGGCACCTTAATGACCTATGAGCTCAACAATGCCGAGACTAAGGAGAAAACAAGGAAAAGGAAAGAGGAATCAAAGAAGTCTCCTAAGTGCCAAATTGCTCTTAAATTGGCAATCGAGGAAAGAACTATGAGCAAAAATTTGAGTGATGAAGAGCTTGATGATCTAATCATTCTCGTCAAAAAATTGAAAGGTTTTCGAAATAATCGGAGATTCCAAAAGAAAGAAGAAAAGAGTGAAGAAAATAACAAGAAAATCATTTACTATGATTGTGACAAACTCGGTCACAAGAGAACCGAGTGCCCAAACAAGAAGAGAAATATAAAAAAAATGCACTTCAAGCAATATCGGATGAAAGGGACGATGATGATCGTGATAGAAATGATGGTCAAGAAGATATCGCCAACATGTGCTTCATGGTAATCGAAGATGAGGTAAATTATATTAAAAAAGTGTTCATATGATGACTTATCTACATCTTATGATGAAATTCTTGCGAAATTTGAAAAACTTGCTCCAAATCACTCTATTAAAGAAAATTCTTCCTTGAAAGAAAAAGTTGAAGATTTAAATAAAATTATTTATAAATTTACTCAAGGTAAGAAGAATTTTGATTTAGTACTTGGTGATCAAAAGTGTGTTTTTGATAGAGGAGGAATTATATATAAACCATCCTTAAAACAAAAATCTTTAAAAAATCTATTTGTCAAAGTTTCAAACACTCCTTCTCCAAAAACTACTTGTAGCTTTTGCAATAAAGATGGACATATTGCATATAATTGTCTATCCAAAAAGGGGCTACGCTTTGGAAACAAAAATAAGTGGATTCGAGAATCCACTAAAACTAATTATCAAGGACCCAAACTTATATGGGCACCAAAGATAAAAAATTGAATTATTTTTTTAGGAACCAAAGAGGATAAAGAGCAAATAGTTCTTGGATAGCAGATGCTCTAAACACTTGACCTGGGATAGAATGTTACTATCAAATTTCAAAGTAAATGATGTAGGTCATGTCACATTCGAAGATAATGTAAAAGGAAAAATTATTGGAATCAGAAACACTGGTAATCATTATTCTCCTTCTATTGAAAATATGTTATTGGTAAATAACCCCAAACATAATTTTCTTAGTATTAGTCAATTATGTCATAAATGTTATCATATTAAATTCGATTATTCTAAATGCCTTATTAAGGACGCTATATAGAAATAGGTAATGTTCATAGGGAGCCATAGTAAAGATGTGTATATTATAAATATCGAATTTGAAAGTGATGAAAAATGTTTATCGAGTTTAAAGGAGGATACTTGGTTGTGGCATAGGAGATTCGATGATGTTAGCATGGATCTTCTTTCAAAAATCTCCAAAAATTTTGTCAAATGTTTGCCAAATTTAAAGTTTGATAAAGATAAAATTTGTGAAGCTTATCAATTTGGTAAATAAGTAAAAACTTTCTTCAAACCCAAACTATATTCTTCGACTGCAAAACCACTTCAACTACTCCACAGATCTTTTTGGACCTTCTAGAACCGCTAGTTTAGGTGGAAAACATTATGCTTTCATCATTGTTGATGACTTCTCTAGATTCACTTGTGTTCTTTTCCTAAATCTCAAAGATGAAGCTTTAAATACTTTCAAACACTTTTGCAAAAATGTTCAAAAGGAAAAATGATACTCTATTACAACCATTAGAAGTGATCATGGTGGAGAATTTGATAATCTTGCTTTCAATAACTTTTGCAATGAAAATGGATATGATCATAACTTCTCGGCTCCAAGAACTTCTCAACAAAATAGTGTAGTAAAAAAGAAAAATTGCACATTGCAATAAATGGTTAGAACCATGCTAAATGAAAATAGCATGCCAAGATATGTTTGGGCTTAAGCTATCAACACCACTTGCTATATTGTAAATAGAGTTTTAGTTAGTCGAAAAAAAACTAAAATCCCATATGATCTTTGAAAAAATAGGATTCCAAATATCGGACATTTTAAAAATTTTGGTTGTAAATGTTTTATTTTAAACACAAAGGAAAATTTGAGAAAATTTGATTCAAATTCGATATTGGACTTTCTAGGCTATTCATCAACTAACAAAGCTTATAGAGTCTTTAACAAAAGAACCCTAGTCGTTGAAGAATCTATGCATGTTACTTTTGGTAAAACTAATCCTCTTGATCGTGAGAAATGAATTGATAATGATGTAGGATTGGAAACACCTTTCGAACAAATGGACATTCAAGACCGAAGTAAGGATGATCCAAAAGATAAATACAAGGAAGAAGCGAACGTCAACAAAGTGAAGTAGAACCTACCGAAGCGTCAAATGATCCCACTCACCAAAAGAATAGAGGTTTGTTCCCTATCACCCAAAAGAACTTATTATTGGTGATCCATCCAAACGCATTACTACTTGAGCTTCTACTAGGAATCACCTAAATAGTTCTGCTTTCATCTCACAAATTGAACCTAAAAATTTCAAGGAAGCCGGCTTTGATGAGTTTCGGATTCTAACTATGCAAGAAGAACTAAATCAATTTTAAAAAAAAATTGTGATTTAGTCGTTAGACCAAATAATCAAATTGTCATTGATATAAAATCGGTTTTTCAAAATAAACCAAATGAAAATGGGATTATTGTGCGTCGCAAGGCTAGATTAGTGGCATAATGTTACAATCAAGAAGAAGGTATTGATTTTGAGGAAACCTTTGCATCAGTTGCTAGATTAGAATACATTCGCATGCTTCTTACATTTATTCGTTATAAAGGATTTACTCTTTATCAAATGGATGTCAAAAGTATATTTCTAAATTGTTTCATTTAAGAAGTTTTTGTCGTCGACAAAAACTTGTCATGTGTTTTATGCAACGTGAATTATACCACAAGTGTATAGTGTTAAGTTTTGTAATATAGTATTGTAGTAAAAGTGTTGAACCCATAGAGATTTTAATTCAAATTTCTATTAAGTACTATAATTATATAGCATCTATTTTATATAGATGAATGGGTTTTATAATTAATAATTTTTTTAAACTAATATGGTGATGAATTCAACAAATAAATGCAATCTATAAGAATAATCAAGTGAGGAAGCCTAGGGTTATGATTTCACATGACTATCAAATACGATTTTCATTTATATAATTATTTCTAAGCAATTTTTCAAAGTTTATAAGTAAGAACACTAATATAATTTTACTCACTCTCTCGAGGGCAGAGTAAAAACTATTCCTATATTTCAATTCTAATATCTCTATTTCGAATTAAAATATAGAATTTATCAAGTTCGTGCTTCTTAAATGGAACATGCTTCAAAGGAAATGTACTTTCTCTCGAAACCTATAATTTCCTAAGTTGTGTTATTCTTATGACCACGCCTAAACTCCACTCTCTCGAGTGTTGGAATTGACTAGCATCAAATCATTCAATTAGTGGTCAATTAATTGGAAACATTAAAATCATAATACAAATAAACACACGTGGAAAATCTAATAGAAATAACTAAAATTAATCAATCTATATTCTCAAGTTTTTTGCTACAATCAAACCCTAGATAATGAGTTTAGTTCATATTGTAATCTATGAAAATACTAAAAATCATATAAAAAGACAGGGAATATAATAGAAAAATTATGATGTAGATCTTCAATTTCTTCGCTTGTTCTTGAATCTCTTGATGTTTTTTCTCCTTGCCTTTTTGAAAAATGTGTAGAATTCCCCCTTGCCTCTTGAACATTTCTCCCCCCTAGAATTAGGTCTTAAAAGTTGTATTTATAGTATTTTGAAGTGTTAGAAGGGTTGGAGTTATGTTGGGTCAAAAAAGAGTCCAAAAATATTAAAAATCTATTTCTCACACAGGCGGCACCTCGGCGTCCATGATTATGTTGAATCTCAGCAATGTGGGTGCTGTGGCGCCCAAAACCCGGTGCTGCGGCGCCCCCTTCAGGTGGAAAAACTACACGCACGTCTTTTAGTATTTTTATCATAACATTTTCTCTCGATTTTCGATTGGGGTGATTCAAAATTATTTAGAAAGATGACTTAAAGGGTTACAACTTTGTTTCAGATATTATTTCCCAATTCAAACGTTTACTATGTCAAAGATGAGTCTCAATATGAGACTACAAAGCTGAAGCATAACTTTTTCAGTTGGAAAATGATGTGTGATCATACTTTGACTATATTTGATTCCTTTGACTTCTTTCTTCATCCAATTGACTCCAAGAACTCTCAAATATTCATTTTGAGGTTCGACACAACTTTTGAGTATTTTCACTTTAGTCCTCGAATTTTGGATGTCTTACAATTTAGCAATTTTCTCCAATTTTGCCAACTCTTACTTATTTCCTTCAGTTTCACTAACCTATATCACAATATCAAAACACATATTAAAAGTTTTAAAACTCGTAGAAATAAGTTAAATATCAAGTTTAGATGATAACTAACGTATGAGTGAAATACACTCATCAGCAACCGCCCAGCTTTAAAGATCACAAATATCTACACTATGTTTTCAAATTTAGAAAAACTCTTTATGCTTTAAAACAAGCTCCTAGGGCTTGGTATGAAAGATTGAGCAAATTTTTACTTACTAATGATTTTTCAATAAGAAAAGCGGATACTACCATCTTTGTCAAAACTCAAAAAAATGATATGATTATTGTTCTAATTTATGTTGATGATATTATATTTGGTGCAACTAATATATATCTTTGTGAAGAATTCTCAAAATTCATGAGTATGAAATTTGAAATGAGTGATGTGAGAATTTAAATTCTTCCTTGGTATCCAAATTAAGCAAACTAGAGATGATATATTCATCAATCAAAATAAGTATATATTGGACATGCTCAAGAGGTTCGAAATGGATGACTTGAAGCCTATGAATACTCCCATGAGTACATCTGTAAAATTGGATAAGGATGATCAAGGTACTTCCGTTGATGTCACAAAATATCGAGGAATGATCAGATCCCTTCTTTACTTAAATGCTAGTAGATCCGATATTATGTTTAGTGTATGTTTATGTGGTAGATTTCAATTAAACCCTAAAGAATCTCATCTTAGTGCCGTAAAATGAATTTTTAGATATCTTAGTGACACTAGAACCTTAGGGATTTGGTATCCAAAGAGCACTCATATTAATCTTCTTAGCTATTCGGATGTTGATTGGACCGATTGTAAAATCGATTGCAAAAAGTACTAGCAGAACTTGTCATTTCCTAGGCTTTGCACTTGTGTCATGGTTTAACAAGAAACAAAATCATGTTGCATTTTCAACCACCGAAGCTGAATATGTCTCGACAGCGAGTTGTTGTGCCCAAGTGTTATAGATGAAACAAACTCTTAATAATTATTACCTATCATTTGATCATACACATATCATGTGTAATAACACCTTTAGCAGCCATGTGATGGTTCAAGTTCGTGGTAGCTGTAGTAGCTGGGGGAAGTAGTAGTGAAGCTCAGGTGATAATGCAAGTGTGCGGTGAGCGCAGTAGCCCCCCCCTCCCCGGAGCAAGCCCACTCATCATAGTACGGTAAATAAGCACAAGCAGCAGCAATAAATCGTCAGTTCTTTCAATATTCGCGCTAGTGCCATAAATTTGTCTAAAAATTCTTAGTCAGTTAATCATACAGCGATTCCCATATACCAATAATCATTTAATATCAAAAAATACATTTAACAAAAGTACATTAAAGGGGCCATTTCACAAGTACCGACCAAACTAATAATAAATTTAAGGGGCGAGTATTTAAAAATACTCTATAAAATACGTGCAAAATTCATATTGAATATAATATAAATATAAATCAAATATCTCGTACCTGATATTATTAGATTTAGAGTGACTGATCACAATAATAGATAGTTCAATGATTTTTTTTTTTTTTTTTTAGAATTTCCACGTCCTGAAAGATTTATATAATTCAATTCGACGTCTATCCCGAAATATTTAACATAAAATCGACTCGAAAGCCTTAAGACATTAAATGAAATCATAATATAATTATCATGGAGGCATAAGAATTTAACCAATGTACCTTACCTTAAATGAAAATCTGAAAATGCAAAGAAAGTAGGAAGAAATTTATTTTGATTCAAATCTCCTCCAAACTAGCTTGATTTGGTGAATAGAAAACTATATAATTTCAATTTTAGTATAAACTGACTCCTAAAATGACAGTGTTATTAGTGTATTTATAAGATGAATGTGGCTAAGAAGTTGGTGAATGAAAGTGACATTGGTTAAAAAAAATAATCTCACGTTCCCATGACCTACACACTTATGTGCACAAATTAAAGGCCTGAGAATGGTTAATCAAGAAAGGGTGAATTGATTATTTAAAACTTTTTCGTAAAATTAATATAAATACAAGCAAGTACAGACCAAATAGATAAAGTAGTAAATGCAATAAGAGAGAGAGAGAGAGAGAGAGAGAGGATGCAAATGATAAAATTATAGAGGTTTGATCTAAAGCAATGATCGATCTACGTTCTCTGTTACTGAGCTCTCCGGCACTATTAAGGCCTTTTCACTATATTGATTCACTTATGGTACAATCCAACCCTTTACAACGCTCTCGATAACTTACAAACAAGGAGTACTAATCCTTATACAACGTTAAATTTTATGGGACTTCAACACGACCTACAAATTTAATAGAAGAGTGATTTTACAATTGAAATTTCTCTTTTAATAAATGATACGATCAAATTAAGTACCAAAAGAGAAATATGCTAACACTTTAATATAAAGCAATGAATGAAACTCAAGTGTTAGGTGAGAAAACCTATGATGAGTAAAATGATCTTCAAAAGTTAATTCAATCAAAAGTTTTTCAAAATAAATGATTTGATAAGATGAATCAATGTAGTTTTGCTCAAGAATATCTAAGATAAATACTCTTAAAAGTGTTATATTGAATGTCAAATAAAATGATATTTATAGCAGTCATAACACTAAAAATTTTCGCCAACCGGACGACCCACTTGACGTTCGCCACTGAACTGGATGACTGAACTATCGTTGTGCGTCAGAAATCAGAACGGTTAAAAATTAGACCATTGGGCCACCGGACGTCCACCAGCTTCATTGGACATCCGTTAGCTTCATTAGTATGAGATTTAATCACCGCGTCATTTTCACTGGAATAGTTTAATAACCCCATTAAATGTATAAGATAATAATTTTTTTTTGAAATCTTTTAAGGCCCAACAAATATATAAAATAATAAATACTTAAATTTATAAAAGTTCATACTAATACAAATTAACAAACTGAATTTGACAATATTTCCTTTAATTAATCTCTTTTTCAAAATATGCCTCTATAGCCTTTTGCTTTTTTTTCCTTATATCCAAATTAAACTCAACTTCATTCTTAATTTTTTACAATGCACATACTATATTTGACATATTTTTTCATTTTGTATAAATTAATTATTTAAGATTATGACTACTTGAAATACCTCTTTTGAAGAAATAGTTGGTAAAATATATTTATCATCTGGATCATGATCATTATTGATAGATGTATTGGGTACCCGTTGAATAATATTTTCATTAATATGAGATTTAATCACCACGTCATTTTCACTAGAATAGTTTAATAACCATGTTAAATGTATAAAATAATAATTTTTTTGAAATCCTTTAAGGCCCGACAAATATATAAAATAAAAAATACTTAAATTTATAAAAGCTCATACTAATACAAATTAACAAACTTAATTTGACAATATTTCCTTCAATTCATCTCTTTTTCAAAATATGCCTATACAGTCTTTTGCTTTTTCCTTGTACCCAAATCAAACTCAACTTCATCCTTAATTTTTTGCAATGCACATACTACATTTGACATATTTTTTTTCATTTCGTACAAATTTATTATTTAAGGTTACGACTCCTTGAGATTCCTCTTTTGAAGAAACAATTGATAACACACAATTATCATTTGGATCATGATCATTACTAATAGATATATTGGGTACCCGTTGAATAATATCTTCATTAGTATGAGGTTTAATCAATGCATCATATTCACTAGAATAGTTTAGTAACTCTGTTAAATGCATAAAATAATTAATTTTTTTTTGAAATCCTTTGAGGCCCAACAAGTATATAAAATAATAAATGCTCAAATTTATAAAAGTTCATACTAATACAAATTAGCAAACTTAATTTGACAATATTTCCTTCAATTCATCTCTTTTTCAAAATATGCATCTACAATCTTTTTCTTTTTCCTTGTACCCAAACCAAACTCAACTTCATTCTTAAGTTTTTGCAATGCAATACTATATTTGACATATTTTTTCATTTTTACAAATTAATTAATTGTTTAAGTTAGGACTGTTTGAAATGCCTATTTTGAAGAAATAATTGATAAAAACAATTATCATTTGGATCATGATCATCATTGATAGGTGTATTTTGGTCGTGCAAAATCCGAAAGAGTACGAGATTGTTGACAAGTAATAGAATTGATGAGTTGAGAGTATCGTCCCACATGAATAAGACTTAATTCTAGTGTATTCGATATATCTAAATTCGCAACAATAATAAGGTATGATTGATTTGTATTTAACTACGTTCTAAACTACGAAAGCAATAAAATGGTGGTTTTTAAATCAAGTGTGGATGATTGTATTGGATTTCGAATCCACCTATTGCTATCTATTTCAATTCTTGATTTGTAATCTAGTTCAGTTCATGCGTTCTTGAAAATCGATAAAACTATGATATATAATTATCTTTTCCAAGACAAATTAAATATATCCTAATCACGACCCGAATCTATT
>CAIGRF010127005.1:7102-27469 GCA_903798235.1 Fraxinus ornus | reverse complement strand
CTTTTTCCCACCACCTGTATAAGATATTAAAACTATGTCTTTCAGATCGAATAGTGGTGTGCCACAACTATGAAATTTTTTTCTCTAATGCTTCTATGTTTCCAATGCAACCAAAGCACAATTCATCAGCAATGTCATTCCAGATCAAATTATGGTATACCAAAACACTGTAATAGCTTATCCATCCTCATATTCATCGTTCTCGAAACTTGTGTTTACCACAATACTATGAAGAAATATTTTGAAAACGATAATGTTAGGTCTATTAACTTGCCTCTTAAACAAAAATAGCATTTTGCAATGTTTAAAAAACGTTGGCATAGAGCTTTTGCAACGTTCATACGTATGTTGCAAACCTCGATGTTGTAGAGTACAAGGATGTGGTAACATTTTTCAGTGTGGCGAATAATTTTTTGCAACGCTTTTTTACTATTGCAAATAACTTTTTTGCAATGTATTTTGAATGCTGCTAATAATCTTTTGGCGATAATTTTTGTCTGTTGCCAATAACTTTTTCGCAATGTTTTTCTAGCGTTGCAAATGTTTTTTGATTGTTGCTAATAATATGATTACAAAATTTTAAAATTGTTATTGAAACTTGTGTTGGCCTTTTCGCAATGCTCCGTAAATGTTGTTATTAACTTTTTTTGCAACATTTTTGGAATGTTGCCTTTAATTTATTTGCAACGTTTTTGGAGTATTGTTGTGCTCACTTGTTGGCAATTTTTGGACATATTTTCATTTATCCAAGTTTTTGTAACATTTTACGAATGTTGTCATATGTTATTTTTATATTTCTTTTAATTAATCCACCTTTCTTTTTATATTTTGATAGTAACCAATATATTTAAATTTATTTTTTTTAATACATTTTCATAGTAAAATACACAAATTAAACAACATAATTAAAGGCCTTTTTGATAGTGCATGAAACTGAGATTAAAATTTCATCAGAATTTTTAAACCATACAAAATAAAAAATGGAAATAGATTGACTACCCTTCTCTTGCATCTCCATTTCATCGAACTAATTCGAAACCGCTATTTAACAGACTAAATAGTGCTTCCAAGTTAGTTTGCTGAAATGGATTTCATTTTCTTTCTAGCCCGAATGGATGATTTGTATGCATTAATTAAACAAATCCAATTGTATAAGAAAATTGTACAGGAAATTTTTGATGTAATACAAACATTTACACTGTCAAACACGCCCCAAAGGCACAAAAGTGAGGACACACAATTCGCTTGAAAGAAGATGGGAGAATGCACAATGTCATAAAACAATGGTCCAATTCTTCTACTGCACTTATGGAAGCAATGTTACATAGCCCAATTGACTGCATATATACATAATTCGATCACATTAATGAATCAAAAAACACAAATTTTTCAAGAGGAAGTGCAAACTAGACAAGAACTCTCTATAAAGTGCATTTTGGTAAAAGACAAATGAGAGAATGTCCTCATCTGATGATGTCAGGTCTATTAACTTCCCTCTTAGATTTGGACTTGCTAACTCTCTTTGGCACTTAGGTTTCAAAGCATACATCTTCACAGAAAAAAGTCCATCAGGAATTCTTTTTTGGTCCTGAGATAAATGTATTTTATGCTAGTATTAGTTACTAATAAATGAAAATTTTATTACATGCACTAGAGGTTTTGAGTAGGAATATATTTAATGGTATTTGCATACTTAAGAAACAAGAAACATGTAGTGTACTTTCAAATTGAGCTAGTTTTGGTTATCAAACCCGACTACAATAATCCAAAGATATAATCATATTTATTATATATTATAAAGACATGATCATACCTTCATTTTGTACATGTGAAGTCCACACTGATTCTTGAAGTACAAAACTGAACTAGTAACCTCCAGTCTTGTTTACTCAAAACAAAACCTAATCAACATGAATTAGTGTCTTGAATGAGAATTGAATTCATACTACAAAAGGCATTTTTCCCAGTCAATTAAAGTACAAAAAAGAAAATCAGGAACAAAAACCTAAAAATTATGTTATAGAGAATCGATGAACATATGTGGAACTATGCAAGTATTGAATCATCCATTTTGTAGAAGAATAATGAAGAGACTGAGAGCACCTATGACTGAAGCAGTAGTTCAGGGTATAACAAAATCATTACCATGTCTTGCAATGTTTTACTTGAGAACAAAAAAGCCATCCATTTCATCAAACAAACTTGAAACCACTATTAAAATACTGAATACCATGTGGGGCTAGAAAGAAAATGGAAATAGATCCACTCATATGTGTAATAAATCAAGGAAATATACCTTCATCAAAAAAGTCTAATATTGCTCTTTGGCGAAGCAACAATACTTAAGGGTTCAAAATTCATGTGTAGGTTTGTATAAGGTCAAATTATCCATATACACTTCCTCAATCCAATCCTTCCAACAATCTTGTTCCAGTAGCAAGTGATGCACATTTGCAATTGGATCTATTGTTGCAAACTTGCAATCTTATCTTATGCTACAACTTCCTCCTCCTCAAACATGTACCAATGCAATAGTTGACACCTTGCATTTTTCCATATGACTACAAATTCACTGTAAGAAGAAAATATTCCTTCTGCTAGTGTATTAGAGTTGATTGGGCTCAATCTTCAATCCTTTTCTGCACTAATGGAACTCAAATTCCAGCAACTGCTTCATTTATTAGTTTCCCATCCTTCCTAAGATGTCCATGAGTCCATACTCTAATTTTTAAACCTTTTATATCTAGATTCTCTACAACACAATAAAAATCTAATAATTACATGTACTAGAACGAGACCATTCAAGCTAGAAGATTAGATATGTTTGTAATTTTACCATTTCATGAGCAATACGTGGATAATCCTTTCGACTCATAGTGTGGAGAAGATTTTGATTGGTTCTCATGTTGCTAAACTTGGAACTTTTTTCCTATTAAGAAAACCAAAAAGTATAAAACAACAATATTTATAAAAAAATTTAAGCTTTATATGCAAATATACTTACATGAAAGTCGGCAGAAAAAGTATCCTCGACAATTTTTTCCCAGACTTCTTCAAATTTAACAGCATTTGGTCTATAAGAAAGGCTATAGTGCTTGCTCTATTCACAATTTGTTTTTTGAGCCTTGATTTGAATGTCCTCCAATACTTTCCCATACATTGAGTTGTTATTTTTTTATGGCAATTACTCACAAACATAAATTAAAGACATAAAAAAGTGTCATTAAGAAGGAAAAAGATATGTCATAATCTTAAAAAGTAGATCAGAAATATACCTGTACTAAATTCTTAAGTTTCATTTTTTTTCTTTCCATCCACCGATGCTAATCTTTAATTATAAAAGGGATATGTTCTCGTACCATAATTTATAATCATCAATAATTATGAGTATTGTTAATCATCTATCGTTTAATTTTATGATCTATAATTTTAGTTGATTATATGACCTTCCTATAAGTTAATTTTTTTTATCACGAGATTTATAAAGGATTCTCTCACCTATTGAACTATATTTTTATTTTCATTTCAATAAAAAAAATTATATGTTAATGACAAATCATGTTATCTATTTGAGATTAGACAAATTAAGTCATTCAATTAGTTTTTATAAGATTAATTTTTATTTAAAGTTTATCAATATTTTAACTAATCAAATTTTAAGATAAAAATATTATGACATCCATAATTTCTATAAACTTTTTAATCACACATTTCATTTATACTATCAAATTTGCCAAAAAATTTATCAAAAAGTTTTTGTCCCTCACAGTCGCATAACTTTTTAAACTCTATTATCATTTTGAGAAAGAGGAAGGATCAATATCCTTCGAGGAATGTACAATTGAAAATGAGGAAAATTTGCGAGAAATTTAAAATTCGAGATTGATAATAATTTTAGAAAAATCTATACTTGAATTCATATACAATATGCAAAGTTGGAACAATTTCTATATGATACACTTCTTTTTTTTTTGGTAACTGCCACTTGAAAGTAGGGGAAAAAAAATCATCTTTTTCTTGATAAAATTTATTTTATTAAACTGTGATATCATAAACGTTCTCTTAAGCTATTTGTTTGATCGTCATCAATAGGATAAAAATCGAATAGTAACTATACACATGGAAGTGATCTATTATTTATATCAGACAGAATATAAAATTTATGTTCCGAAAAATGAAATTTGTGATTGATAAGGTTTAAGTCAAATACTCATTTACAATACTTATTTGATCAAATCAATAATTATAAAAACAAAAATGAAACTAAATTTTCACACATGCAGAGAAGGATAAAGTTGAAGTTCAACTAACAAACTCGAATCTCAATTCGAGGATATAAGGAGTTTTACTCAATAGTATTCCTTCGTGTAAGGAAAAAATAGCATAGTTCCAAATACGATATTGATATAGCCTGATAACAAAAAAACTGATGGATTTTCAGTCTACAATTTACAGGTCGGATATAGCAATATTTATATAAGCAAAAGTATCGGCAACTTACTTGAAGCAGGTTATATAAAGAAGTGATTGACTACGCGTAAAAGATATCATAGGCATATGCGAAGAGTTCATAAACTACTATCATGATAAACATATATTCCATAAACATTGTCTTCCTCTGAAGAATCTCTTAAAGAAAACGAGTAGTGTTGTAATGTAAAACAAGAAATCAACCATAATCATTTATATCAAAAGGAAATCATATCAAGTATACAAAGTCTCCGAGAACGTAGTAACTCGATAAACTTGAACAGAAAATCAAGACTAGCAAATTTTGAGTTAAATCAAATTCATCTTGGAGAAACACCAAAATCTTAGCATATTTAGCATCCTTCCAAGCTTACATCAATTTGAATAAATTAGGAAATGTACTATTAACAGCAAAACCTATCGAATGTAAAAGTAAATGACTAAAAAAAGGTACACATGGCACTTTGGAGTGAATACTATTCTCAATACAAATGCATGACTATTTTATAAATATATATATTCATAAAAATAGAAACAAATATCTTATCACTTCAGTTACATAACATGGAGCATTTCTAATGGCTAACGAATTTAACCTGGTAATAACCCCATTTTGTTGTTCTATTTTCTAATTAGTAATAGAACCGATAACAAATCCTTGTATCCAATTGAAAAGAACAATGAAAAGCTCAACACACATTTTCAAGTTTCCTACTGAAAATAGGAAATACTTAGTTTACCAAACTAAGGCATGACCATGAATCTATTTACATTCCCTTCATTTAATATTTCCCTTGATGGAAACTGTATCAAGAAAATGTGTATTACACCCAAATAAAGACATAAATATACCTAATTGGGTCACAAGGCAAGAAATTTTGACCGAAACCAAGGTTTGAGTTTCCTATTTAATAGCTTTCTTATATTTCCCCCCTCATTTTCAGTGAAAATATGGACATCTTGTATTCCTTCCATACTTGCATTTTGATGTCTGTCCAACTTAGTTCTTTTCTCCTCCAGTACATCTTTAAGATTCGTTTTGTGTCATGGACTCCATCATCATGTAAATGTAATCCCAAAATATACCTTTCAAAGTTTTATATTGCTAACACTTAAAGAACCTTGCTTGGTTATCATACTTGGATCTTCCATGCATGCAAGGTAAGTAAACACAATAATGTTATTTGATCTTATATTTACTCATTAGCAAGATTTACGTGACTATAATCGGTTCTACACCATCAATTTGGATGTGGCAGTCTAGAAGTTTTATAAAAGAATACAAGGTTGATTGTAGAGTTTGGTTAGTGACTGTCACAATGCTATTACTAGTTATTACATACATTTACAAATAATTAAATATCTATTTAAAACACTTTCGTGAAAATATTATCTTTCAAAAAGACCTAACTTAAGAATAATATCAGTAAGATGGGAATTTGCCCTTCCGACTAATTTATAGACCTTTTTTCGCTTCATTTTCAAAATTTCAGTTCCCTCCATCCCACGATTGATAGCATAAAATTTTACAACGATTTCATCAACCTGAAAGAGCACATATACAGCAGAACGAGATATAACCAATAAAATTGCATTGTCATATATGTAAAACATGGAAGCTGATAGGTTATCTACCTGATGGACATAATAGTCGAGAGTAATACTTTAACTAAGAACACTATCAATGATGCGGATCCTCTCAATATTGAGGTACCATAGCATTATCTAATCTGCCCCATGTTGCACTAATGTGTTCAAACTTGAGTTCTCTCTTAACTCGTACATTGCGAGGAGAGACTGATAACCAAGAGTGTACATTGAGATGTTTTTAGTTCCAATGATTGGACAATGCGAAATCTCCATTTTTTTAAGTGGAGCAAAATATTGATATAACGAGAATATATAATTTAATTTTTTAACACACGATGAAGAATGTGTGTGATGCTTTTGTTGTAGGGTTAATTTGAGGACTTTGGTGGAGCAGCATAAACAAAACTTTATCATTCCTTCATCTCCAATGACAAATTATGTGGTTCTGGGATTTGGAAACTTGAACTTTGAGAATGTAAGTTTCATTTTTCTTTCTATTTATGTTTATAATATTTTTGGGAAACAATTTTTATTTTTTATTAGTTTACATGTCATCGATGTATAATTTGTTTTATTTAACAATGTATGAGGATGGCATATGTATTTGATTTAGATACATACAGTTTAAAGAGTATACTTGTCATGTTGTTAACCGTCTCGATATTCTTCTCTAAATTAGTGAGCATTCATTTGTACGGAGCACATTAATGTCAAAGATATTGCACGTAGTATTTCTTTAGATAAAACATGATTGACAATATTTGACACTATACACAAATATCTTTTTAAATGTATAATGTCGTTTCAGGGTTTGGGTTCTAATTTAAGTGGGAGCGATTGTTGTTACATGGTAGTTTTTCAATATGGATTGATTGTCTTATTCAGCATCATAGATCATGAGATTGATGGACACGCTTCAGGGTTGCTCCCTGAAATAAGAAAGGATGATATGTTCTATATTCTAGTCCTAGACTTGGTATATTTTGATCATGCACATCTATCATTCGCAAAATTTTGATAAGCAGGCTTTGAAGCTTTATATTTCTTTCAAAACAAAACAAGATATGTGTATCATACAGTAAAAATTGACATTTCTCTCCGTTCCAAGAGAATTAGCAAGTTGATGATGTACATTTTGCATAGATTCTTCTCATTGGATTCATGACTTAATATGATAAATGACCAATGATAATCATAGAAAATTGTCTATCAAATACTAAATAGTTTACCTCAGTGTTATTAAGATATTAGCTCAATTATGTATCTTGATTCCAGAATCAAATACGTGTTTTATTTAGTAAATCTTGATGCATATTTCTTTAAAATTTATGAGCATATGATAACACAGTTTGTGTGTCACTCTTAGTCATTTGTCTCTCCTTGCAATGTGATGAATTTTTGAATTGCTTCTCAAAAATAGTGTACGAGTTAAGAGAGAACTCAGCTTTGAACACATTGGTGCAAAATGGGTCAGAGTACATAATGCTACAATACCTCAATATTGAGAGAATCCGCATTATTGGTAGTGCTCTCAGTAAAAGTATTACTCTTGACTACTATGTCCATCAAGTAAGTATCTTATCAACTTCTATGATTTACTCATATGACAATGCAACTTTATTGTTTACATCTCGTTCTGCTGTATATATGCTCTTTTAGGTTGATGAAATAGTTGTAGAATTTTATGACATCAATCGTGGGATGGAGGGAACTGAAACTTTGAAAATGAAGCGAAAAAATGTCTATCAATTAGTCGGAAGGGCAAATTCTCATCTTATACTGATATTATTCTTAAGTTGAGTCTTTTTGAAAGGTAGTACTTTCACGGAAGTGCTGTAAACATATTTTTTCTTATTTGTGAATGTATGTAATAACCAGTTCTAACATTGTCGCAGTCACTAACCAAACTCTACAATCAACATTGTATTCTTTTAAAAAACTTATAGTCTAGACTTCCACATCCAAATTGATGGTGTAGAATTGATCAGTCATATAAATCTTGCAAATGAGTAAATATAAGATCAAATAACATCATTATGTTTATAAACCCACCTCGCATACATGGAAGATCCAAATGTGATAACCAAGCATGTCTCTTTTAAGTGTTGTAATACAAAACTCTAAAAGGTTTATTTTGGGATTACATTTACATGATGATTGGGAGATGGAGTCCATGACACAAAAAGAATCATAAGGATGTATTGGAGGAGTAAAGTACTGGTTGCGAGAGTTGGTCAGAAATCAAAATGCAACCATGAAAGGGATACAAGATGCTCAAGTTTTCACTAAAAATGAGGGAGAAATCTAAGAAAGCTATTAAACAAGTAGTCGACCAAAACTCAGACCTTGATTTTGGTCAAAATTTCATGCCTTGTATCCCAATCACGAATATTTATGCTTTTATTTGGGTGTAATACACATTTTCTTGGTACAACTTATAGCGAAGGGAATATTAGATGAAGGGAACGGAAATAGATTAAAAGTCATTTCTTAATTTGGTAAACTGAATATTTCCTACTTTCGAAAAGAAATTTAAAAACCTGTGTTGAGCTTTTCATTGCTATTTTCAATTGGATACAAAGATTTGTTGCTGGTTCTATCACTAGTTAGAAGATAGAACAGCAACATAGGGTTCTTACCAAGTTAAATTCAGTTAGCCATTAGGAATGCTTAATGTTGTGTAATTGAAGTGATAAGAAGACATTTTTGTCTATTTTTATGAATATTTTATAACATTGTCATGCATTTTATCAAGGATAATATTCACTCCAAAGTACCATCGTATGCCATGTATACTTTTTTGTCTTTTACATTCTATATGTTTTCCTACTAATAGTACATTTCCTAATTTATTCAGATCAGATGTAGCTTGGTATGATATTGAATATGCTAAGATTTGGGAGCAACTCCGAGATAAATTTAATTTGACTCAAAGATTTGCTAGTCTTGATTTTAAGTTTAAGTTTGTCAAGATGCTATGTTCTCAGAGACTTTGTATACTTGATATGATTTCCTTTTGATGTAAATGATTGTTATGGTTGATGTTTTCATTTTCCATTGTAGCACAATATTGATTTTCTTCATAAGATTATTGAGAGGAAGACAAGGCTTATGGAATGTATTTTTATCATCATAGTGATTTCTAAACTCCTCATATATGCTTATGATATCTTCTACGCGTAATCAATCACTTCTTTATAGAACATGTTTCGAGTAAATTGTCGATACTTTTGCTTATATATATATATATATATATCTATATATCTGACCTGTAAATTGTAAACTGAAAATCCATCATTTTTTTTGTTACCAGTTATACCATAGTCGTATTTGAAACTATGCTACTTTTTCCTCACATGAAGGAAATTAAATCATGTTGAACAAAACTCCTTATATTGAGATTCTCTCGTTTGTTAGTTAAATTGTAACTTTATTTCATTAAAAATTTAATCTCATTTTGATTTTTATAATTATTGATTTGATCAACAAAGTATTGTATTCCATCCTACAGTATTATAAATGAGATAATTTGACTTAAACCTTATTAATCACAAATTTAATTTTTCGAAACATAAATTTCATATGTTGTCTAATATAAATAACAGATAACTTCCATGTGTATAGCCGCTATCCAATTTTTATCCTATTGATGATGATTAAACAAATTGCTTGAAAGACCTTTTATGATATCATAATTTAATAAAATAAATTTTAGCAAGAAAAAGATGATTTTTCCCCTACTTTCAAGTGACAATTACCAAAAAACGAATGTGTATCATATAGAAATTGTACCAACTTGGTATATTGTATATGAATACACATTTGGGGTTCTTTTGGTATAGATTTTTCTAAAATTATTGTCAATCTCACATTTTAAAACTCAAATTTCCCTCATTTTCAATTGTACATTCCTCGAAGAATATCCTTTTCAAATTTTGTTCCAAACAAACTATTCAACAAAACACATACCCACACGCCCACGTAGATATATAATGACAGCTCCTTTTCGACAAGAATTATATTGAAATCTTTATTTCCTCTGCCTCAAAATGATAATAGAGTTTAAAAAAATTATGGGACCGAGGAAAAAAAACTTTTTGATAAAATTTTAAGCAAATTTTGATAATATTAATGAAATGTGTGATTAAAAAGTTGATAAAAATTATGGATGTCATAATATTTTTACTTTGAAATTTAATTAGTCAAAACACTGATAAACTTTAAATAAAAGTTAATCTTACAAATACCATTTGAATAACTTAATTTGTCTACTCTCAAACAGATAACATGATTTGTCATTAGCATATAATTTTTTTTTTATTATTGAAATGAAAATAAAAAGATTGTTCAATAAGAGAGAGAATACTTTACAAATCTCGTGATAAAAAAATTAAACTTATAGGAATGTCATTATAATCAATTAAAATTATATATTATAAAAATTGAGTGATAGATGATCATAATTATTGATGATTATAAACTAAATCTAGTGGGATGAACATATGTTAGTTAGAAAATTTTAAAAATAAATGTAATTTTGAGAGAAACTCATGTGTAAACATGAAAGATAATCATAAGTTGGTTGGAATTTATTTTTCATCTCTTTTCTTTCTATATTTTTTATTCTTGATATGAACATTTGGTATCTGTTGTATTTAACTTCTCGTTACAACTATTTATTTATTGAAGTTAGTTAAGCATCGTTTAAGTTTATAATATTTTGGATCCAATGTTATTAAATTTAAAGCTGTAAACACGTAGTAGTAATGTAGTTCTTTTCTCCAAAGTAGGTTGATGATTTTAGTGTTATATGCTTTTATTATACAAGACATAATTGCGAGGAACTCAATTTATAGGATGATTTCTACTCCGTAAGATCAAATTAGTTAAATGTCATTTTATTGATGAATCACTTACCTAAACAATTAAGTGATTCATATATATATAAACAGCCTACTATTTCACATAATAATCTCATGCCAAAATTGACAACAAACATAAAGAGACAAATATCAAGCAAGATATATTGCAGCCAAAATCCACTTACAATCTCCCACAAAGCGTATGGGTTGCTTGTTCATAGAGCAATCTAGAAGTGCTCACTGGTAACAGCCATGGAGTTGTCTCAGTGTGAATAGAATCCTCTTCCAAATCAATGTTGTCCATTTTCTCTATGATGCACTAGGGTGCAGCTTCAGTGCACAGAGCAACAAGAAAATTGTAAGCACAAAATGTACAAATCTTCAAACCCAAATAGTAAACAAAAAGAATTATACACGCAAGTATATCAATAATACTAACAAGTACAATTTGTATACCCATCGCCTCAATATTTGTCTTCCATGCATTCAAACAGGTAATAAAGGAATACAACATATCTCATTCGTCAGGAATTTTATTCATAATGTTAGAAATCTTGACAAATAAGGTGATACTTGATTATTTGCTAATATTTCTTGTCCAAAGTACTAAAAAATAGCCAAAAATATGTATTTGTTACCAACAAAAATTTGTACTTTGAAGGCAAAGAGATAATCTGGTAGCCAAAGCTTCCTTAAAAGAAGAGGAGCCACTCATTGCCCTAGCAAAGCCAACACACTAATATTAAATAAAAGTTTTTAGTAACAAGAATAACCATAGAACTGTAGTAAACAAAATATCAGTAGACTTGGCAATGCACTCTGCAATTGCCTTTCCAGCTCCACAATACTTTGGAACTTCATCAATGCCCTCATCCAAGCACACTGTAATATCCGCATCAAAGCATACATGTTTGGCATGAAAATTGATATTCACCATGATGACAACAAGAACAATTGACAAGTATGGAGTGAAGATTGACATGAAAACAAAAGAAAAACGAAATATGCATAAATTATTATTTTCTAACTTACTGAACTTCAATGAAATTGTCTTTCCAAAAATATATGTGTGTGAGTATACGGTAACAACAGTATATAATTAATAGATATACTATTCGTGTCCATTGCGAAATTAGACGGCTGAGAGAAGAAAAATGCATCGCCCAGTACCAAAGAAGGAAGATTGGAAAGTTTCTCCGATTGTTCATCAGGCAAATATTTAGCAATGGCATTAGTGGCAACCAGTGCTCGAAGATATTCTGCAACTCCCCTATTGTTTACAACATGATCTCTTTGTTAAAAATTGGTATGACAAACTTAAGAAATGCTTCCATAAATGCAGAGCCAGATAGTGTGCAATGGGTATAGGAGCTTTCTTATATACCTGAGTGGAGCAACAAATGTGTGTTGGGTCGTGTGTAATACCATCACTTCTGTGCCAATCCATGTAAATTTGAATTCAAAATTTCAGAGAAGCTATAATTTGTTTGGGTGTTCCTTGAAAAATGTTGAATTATTTTGTTTTAAATCAAATATCATATAATTTACTAAACCTCTAACACTTGATATATTTTCATATATTTAAAGAGGTTTGAGAATTATCAATAAATTTGTAGTATGTGGCTAAATTGAATCATANAAAAAAAAAAAAAAAAAAATCAATGAAGATAAGGATCAATTTCCACCCCAAAGGAAATTATTTTCGACATGTTGAAATGTGCGAAGTACTTTTATGATCAGGGTAAGGACTATAATCCAACAACCCATTACGTTGTAACTATGATTTAAGTGAAATTATATATGTGGGAAGTTGGGTTGTCACAATACCAATCGGCACAAGAGCGGAAAGCCCCATGTCTGATATGAAATTACTATAAACATAATTACAAGAAGCGTAATAAAAATCCGGTGCAAGACATGTAATATTTCACACAAAGCATAATAGAAGCATAATGTCAAGTTGTCAACGAGACAACGTGATCCAAAAGAAATGGCAAAAAAAGGCTGAAGATTCCTTAAGGCAGATAGATTTTTCATACTATCAAACCATTTTGATGGCCAAAATATCAAATCAAATGCTAAGGAGAAACAAGAATTGAAAGAAGAACAGAGGAGGTGAAGAAGAGCTATTTACATAATAATATCAAATTTGCCATCCAAACCAGAAAAAAATAGTTTTGACGTGGTTGGAACTTACTGTTCACAAGTTTAAATCTCCTGAGCATCTTGAAAGAGCACCAAAATAAACAATTAAAATTACCCTTTCATTTGAAGGGTTATTCCCCCACACCCTGATCGAAAAACAATAAAAAAAAAACGTACTTTGACAAACTGACAGTAGAGCTCTCTGAAACTGCACTTGTATTACGAGTAGACCAACTGTTCAACAAGAAATTAGCTCGAAGCTATCATCTGATTATGACAAAGTAAAATTAATGATCAGCATCACAAGTTCACAGACTGCATATTATGTTTCTTAGTACCTATAAGTGAAGTGAACTGTGCTATTCGTACACGGGCCCACTGCCCCCTCGCAATAGGGGGGGTGGGGGGGGGAGATTATTTTATTTGGGCGTGGGCCCCTCCCCTCATGTGAGAGTTGTAAACGGGCGGGTACGAATGGATTAATCCAAGTTCGTGAAATAGAAGGCTTCTTCCACCCCATCACCATGATGCAAATCAATGTCAATATACAGAACATTTGTATGATGCTTCAAAAGCTCCAAAATGCCCAAAACTAAGTCATTAATGTAACAAAATCCAGATGCTTCACACTTCTTGGCATGGTGCAATCCACCAGCCCAATTTATTGCAATGTCACAAAGCTGGTTATTCAATCTGCAAGTAGATATTGTGTTAAGGTCAATTAATGTAAGTCAAACTTTCATGACAGAACGTTAAGATGGGATTTTTACATATCGTTCCACCAGCATAAATTTGGCAGAACTCCAACATAAGCTTGAAAACAGGACAATCTTTTCCAAGATTATCTAATATAGAAAGAACAATTAGTAGAAATAATCTGCTTCACTCATGGGGGAAAAAAAGGAAATGGGAAAACTAGAATCATGCAGAAAGATACATATATTTGTATAGCAAACAAAACTTCTATAAACGTTTTTGAGTGAGTTTAGATTGCATAAAATTATCTGTGTTACATTTGTTTGAATTGTTTCCATGACAGGGATTTTTGAACCTTTTTTTATTTACTTCAAATTTTTGGGACATCTTTACTAAATTAATAATCCAAAATCTGAATTAAAGGCTTCTCATATCCTTCGACCAGTTTCTTCTGATTACTTCCTAATATCTTGTCATCCACTCTATTTGTCATACCAAACTGACCAAACGCAATCAAAAAAGGCCTCCAAATTCAGTAAATTACATTTTGTTTCTAATACAAGCCTAATCTATAGCACTACAAACATAAAAAAAAATCATTCAAAAATTAGCCAAAGCAAATAACTCTCTTATCATTTCTCAGCAGCATTCATCCTTCAACCCTAATTTCAACTTTATAATTTTGTCAGAGAATAACAAAATTAAATTCCTTCTAACCTAGAATAATAAAATGGCTTTTCACACTCATCACAAACAGATTAGCATAAACTTAATTACTCCTTACATTTCATCATCTCATTCGAGAACAAAGCCTGACTGTCTGGCGTTTTTGGATTTAGAAAATCATCATAATCTGCAGAAATCAGAATGGAACTGCGCTAGCTCCACTGGGTATGCCTTGTCGGGCATCTAAATTCTACAAAATTATCAAAATAAGCCAAAAAAATCCACAAAAAGAATACGAACAATTAATCATGAGAGAGAACCAAATGGTTAGTCATACATAACCGGTGTGGTTTCATTGGGTGACTCGGCCCGAAGTACACGTTCCCCACATCCTCGGCATTATCATTTCTCTACAATTAGTTCAGTTGCGGTAAATATATTTAGAAATACTCATGATAATTGAAGAGAAATGGAAAGAACGGTAGGGTAGTGAACCATAAAAAGTAACGATTTCGTCCTTGCTACCCATTTTAGAGTGACTGGCAGCCCATTGTTGCTTTGTCCCTTGCGGCCCATTTTCAGCCACAAATTCTCGGGAAAAAAAAAATCCTATTCATAAACTTATGCCATCAAATAATGAGGGCCAAACGGGGTCCAAAGGTGCAAATTCTTTTGACCCCTCTTTCCTCGAGAACATTCATCAAGAACAATCAATGTCATCTGATATCAAGAACCTGAAATTCAACGATAGAAGTAAAAACAATTTAGTTCTTCTACGAAATTTTTGCTTCTAAGTAATGAAACGACTTATCGTGTTAATTTTCTTAGTTAACACCAAAATATATGTAAAGTAAGAATTACTTTTTGTCAAAAAGAAATTCTTTACAAAATAATTAAAATTTTTTGGGACAAAAAGAAGGACCAAAGAGAAAACGTCTACAATGTCCATTTCTTGACGGCATGTACATACAATTTGGAAGCCAATCTTCCTCTATCCTAGCACCCATTTGATAGTTATTATTTTAAAATCCTTTTTTTCAACATACTCATTTTCAATCACATATTCACACAATAAAATATTTTGCACGTAAACTCAAAACTTTGCTATACTTTTTAACCACGCATTCTTTAAAAAAACACTATTCAAAAAATTATGACATCAAATAATGAGGGTCAAATGGGGGGGAAGGGAGGGGTCCTAAGGTACAAATTCTTTAGATCCCTCTTTCCTAAAGAACATTCATCAGGAACAATCAATGTCAATCAAATTGTGAAAAATCTACTGCCCAAAACATCTTCGACACACAATTTAAACATACGTTATAATGGTATCTGAACGAATTAAGTGAGCTGTTTGGTCTATACCCCAGGAAGAGAGACACTGTTTGATAGAAATTATAATCTAAATTTTTTTATCAGAGTCAAATTCAAAAATTAATTTTTAATTATATATTTTTCATGGGACTCACATTTTTCAATCACACATAATTAACTTTTATCAAAATATGCCAAAAATCTAATTTTAACTCCACCAAAGGGGGGCTAAATGGTTTGGTTTATACCTCAGGTGATAGACCATTGAGTATATCTTCGATTTAACTATTCATAAACTTAAGTGAGGGGTTTGATTTATATCCCAGGTATGTTGAAAAAGCGGTGTCCACCCCCTTCTAGGATTTGGAGGGGCTACTGTGATGCCAGAAGGAGTCGTAGAGCTACTGGTGACGTTGGGTACCTACCCTACAAGTGTGGTGATTTAACTAACTTTTTGGTTGTCAAGACCCCCATAGCGTATAATGCAATCTACGGTCAAGTGATGAAATGCTGCGTGGACTATCCCCTCTACTTACTACCAAGTGATGAAATTCCCAACCAGTCGAGGTGTGGGATATGTGAGGAGCGATCAACAATCCTCAAGGAAGTGTTACGTGGACAGTATACGGACGAAGGGATCACCACCAGTAATGATGATGGACCTTGAGCCTCTAAGGGGGCGAATTGAGCACCTCAAAAAGTACTATCAGTAGACAAACAAGCAGAAAATTCGAGCAGCATGATACTTGCTTGTAAATACAGTCGCTAGGGGAGTTTTTATTTCTTCTTTTCTGATGTAATGACCACTTGTAAATATTGTAGCTAGGATTTTCGTGATGTAATACCTGCTACATGCGCACTTGATTGAAAATTGTTTAGTAAAAAGCCTAATTGACGGTAGATAATGAGGGCGCTAAAGAAGGCCAGCCTAGCTCGGATGTCCCGGTGCGTCTACTGAGCCCCCAAATCTTGACAAGTTAAATTCTGCTATGAGATATTGATTCATAACTAAGTGAAGTGAAGAGAAGACTGCAAGCGGTGAGCAAAAAAACTTAAAAATTAGATAGCTCAAAATCGCTAGGGGTTAATGGTGAGCTTCAAAAACCAAAAAATGGTTAAAGCTCAAAATCACATGACCCTGACATTGACGATCCAAGACAGCTCGGCATGTAGATGTGAGCAAAAAAGCCTAAAAATTGGTTAGCTCAAAATAGTTAGGGGCTGGTGGTGAGCTTCAAAAATAAAAAAATGGTTAAGGCTCAAAGTCACCTGACCCTAACGATCCAAGACAACTCAGCATGTAGCGGTGAGCAAAAAAGCCTAAAAATTAGCTAGCTCAAAATCACTAGGGCTGGTGGTGAGCTTCAAAAACAAAAAATGGTTAATGCTCAATTAATTTTCCGTTTTTCCTTCGAATCGATTTGGATATATGATTTAATTAGAGGCTATAAGAATATTTCATGTGGATGTTTGCTCTTTTATCTGTAAAATGACATGATTCCTTACTGAACTGAGTCGATGATTTACATTGTGTTCAATTGATCGTACATATAAATAATTTTCCATTTTCCGTCGAATCGATTTGGATGTATTAGCGGCTGAATGCCTAAATATGTTCCAATACATGAATCGCATGTTGATTTTTGCTCTTTTATCCGTAGACTGACACGGTGTCATACTGAAATGAGTTGGTGATTTGCATTGTGTTTACTCTGGCAAAGATTTCCAACTCTTGAACATATCGCAGGTTGATATTATCTTCAACTTCGAGATCTTGCAATTGACTTTATTTGAATGGGCTTTGTTCCTATCTTCACTTCATTTTACCGTGCTAAGTCAATTTAATGAAACCGACAGATTGCATCGTTATTAGTTTTTACACTTGCATGGTGCACGCTATATGTGTATATATAGCGATCATTCCACTTCAAAAATATCATTTCCCTCTCGCGTAAATCATTTCTCTGATCATTCTCCTCTCTCACGGGTGAACACATTTGTTATTCTTTATACTATAATGCAAAAGCAAAAACAAAAAAAAAAAAATTGATGTGCTATCGATGGTTAAGCTTATTCTTATTCAATTCCTGCAGAATGCCAGATTCAAGCCCAATTGAACTTGATTGAAGTTAAACCACAACGAGTGAATTGATCGTATGTATAATTAATTTTTCGTTTTCCTTCAAATTGAATTGAATTTATTATTTAATTAGCAGCTACATGAATTCTACATGTGGATGTTTGCTTTTTTATGCGTAAATTGGCACGAACCTTACTGAAATGAGTCGCTGATTTACATTGTGTTCAATTGATCGTACTTATAAATAATTTTCCATCGAATCGATTTGGATGCAATTGAATGCCTGAATCTGTTCCAGCACATGAATATCATGCTGATATTTGCTCTTTTATCCGTAGACTGACACGGTGCCATACTGAAATGAGTTGGTGATTTGCATTGTGTTCAGTCTGGCCTAAATTTCCAACTCTTGAACATATAGCATATTGACATTATCTTCAACTTCGAGATCTTGTAATTGACTTTATTTGAACAAGCTTTGTTCCTATCTCCACTTTATTTGACTGTACTAAATCAAATGAAACCGACATATTGCATCGTTATTAGTTTTTACACTTGCATGGTGCACGCTGTATGTGTATATAGCGATCATTCCACTTCAAAAATATAATTTCCCTATCACGCAAATTACTCCTCTGATCATTCACCTCCTCACATTTGTTATTCTTTATACTATAATGCAGAAGCAAAACTAAAATAAATTTGATGTGATATCGATTGTTAGGCTTATTCTTCTTATTCAATTCATGCAGAATACTAGATTCAAGCTCAATTGAACTTGAGATTGAAGTTAAAACCACAACAGGTGAATTGATCGTATACATGATTAATTTTTCGTTTTCCTTCGAATCGATTTGGATATATGATTTAATTAGTGATTACATGAATATTTCATGTATATTTTTGCTCTTTTTTCCGTAGACTATTAGGATTCCCTACTTAAATGTGTTGATGATTTACATTCTGTTCAATTGATAGTACATATAAATAATTTTCCGTTTTCCAGTCGAATCAATTTGGATATATTAGCGGCTGAACGCCTGAATCTGTTCCAGTACATGAATAACATGTTGATATTTGCTCTTTTATCCGTATACTGACACGGTGTCATACTGAAATGAGTTGGTGATTTGAACATAATGGAAATCGACTCATTTCAGTAAGCAATCGTGTCAATCTACGGATAAAGAGCAAATATCCACAAGTATTCATGTAGCCGCTAATTAAATCATATACCTAAATCGATTTGAAGGAAAACGAAAAATTAATTATACATACGATCAATTTACCCGTTGCGGTTTAACTTCAATCTCAAATTCAATTGAGCATGAATCTAGCATTCTTCATGAATTAAATAAGAAGAATAAGCCTAACAATTGATAGCACATCAAATTTATTTTAGTTTTGTTTCTGCATTATAGTATAAAGAATAACAAAAATGAGGAGTGCATTCACCCGTGAGAGAGGGGAATGATCAAAGAAATGATTTATGCGAGAGGGAAATGATATTTTTGAAGGGAAATGATATCGTTATATATACACATACAGTGTGCACCATGCAAGTGTAAAAACTAATAACGATGCAATCTGTCGGTTTCATCAAATTGACTTAGCATGGTAAAATGATGTGAAGATATGAACAAACTATATAAGAAAAGATGTAACAGAAAAGAAAAAAGAGATACCATAACAAAAGTTGATTTACAAACAAAAATAATGATAAAGCAAAGAGCTTGTAATGGAATAAGATTTTTTTCCCTGGTTGGGGATATAAAAGAGAGATGATTTACATATGATAAACATCTAATCCTAGTTTTCACCCAGTGCATTAAATGCATCATTGTGTTCTAGTACTCACATTTTAGTTCCTTTAGCTTTTATTTAGAACATTAACATTGCCCTTCCACTTTGAAAGAAGTCAACTAAATGTAAAGAATTTCTATCAACAATGGACTGACTTTCCCAAATTAAATGCCTGCCGAAGTAGACATCACTATAAATAATGATAACAGGAAAGAGTATGTGAAAGAGATTAATAAATTTATCATCTTATCTTGTATTGTTATTTCTTGTCACTGTTGTTGGTATATAGGAAGGTCGAATATTAATGGCTTTGAAAAGTGTAGATTCTCAAACGGTTGGGAGATACTGCTACTTGAAGCATCTTCGCTTTATTTCACTCGCCATCTTCAAGAAATAACTATGCCGATAGGAAAAGGAAATGTCAAAGTACAGGAATCGGTAAATTAGTTGTTCAATACCAAGGGCGGAGCCAGGAAAGTAACTTAGTGCGGGTACAATTTATCGATGCTTAGCATCGAGTTTTTGGTTATGGATTTAATGATCATAAAAATATAAAACAATATTACGACAATACTAAAAATGACATAATTTATAAATTACACTTGTTCATGTCAAGTTTTCATACTTTGATATTGTAGTACACCATGTTCTAAAATGCGCCGCCTAGGCGTGATGCGATGCGGGTCCAAAACGCTTCGAATTCGGCCAATGCGTGTAAAAATGCGTCTGGTTCAAAAATGC
>CAIGRF010127000.1:12743-26796 GCA_903798235.1 Fraxinus ornus | reverse complement strand
TAATGAATATTAGTCTCATGTATCATAAAATCATTTAAAAATATTATAATTCAAAGTTTTACATTTCTAATTATTACAATGGAACAACGTCATAGAGACATTTTACTATAATGCATTCTACAACTTTTTGTGAATTATTTAATAATTCTACCTCATTCAAATATTGGCGAATCACTATGTATTTTTGTTACTATGCAACCAATTTTTAGGTAAATCGCAGACTCGACCACATTAAATCATACTGTATGGTTTAATGAATAATTGTATAATTGCGTATTGGCTTTAGTTGGATCTTTTTAACTGGGATGTGTTTAGTTTTAATTAAATTGGATAAAATAAAAATTAGTTTATTTTCAGATTATTTTTTTAGAATGTTTGTAAAGATTGAAACCTAAATCAAATCAATTCGAAGCGTTTGGTTTGATTCAAAATCAAATTGTTGACGGATCCACGTAAATCCAAACCAACGGTTTCAGTTCAATTTTGTTCTTCGGCGATTTCATTGTCCAGCACTAACTCGTAGCTTATAATTTATTAGCCAGTCATTGACTATCAACATCGTGGTCCAAATAAATATAAGTGTGTTTTTATTGATGGATAAACGTATTTATTTGGTCCTCAACTTCGAAACAATTTTTTTCCCAATTTCATAACTTAACTTTATAATATATTTCTCATTAGCAGTTATATCCATGTCCGTCGATTGAAACCATTGTACACTCTCATTTGACACTCATTTGAGGTTAGTCGATATATGTCCATGGCAGTAAACATCTGATTTACTTTTAGAAACGTGTTAGGTGAGAATTAAAATTAAATTTTTTATTAAAGTGAAAGTTAATAATTAATTTTATTTACATATTTCATAGAATTTACAATTTTTCAACCATATATTTTATCAACTGTTACCCTAAATTCCTAATTTGCTAAAAATTTGATTGGGCTAATTCTTTACCTTATTACTATAAATAAAATTAATTCTTTAATTGTAGTTGATATAAAGAATAAATATGTTCGCTAATAATTATTTATGGCATTATAGTAAATTTGTTTGTACTCTCAATATACCTAAGATCCACAATATTTGAAGATTAGAAGCATTGCATACGTTGCCCTTCTCTTATTCAACCATTCTCTCTCTACACCGATTGTCACCCAAAACCACCACCCTCCCCACATAATGACAGTGAAAATAATGCAAAAGGTGGTAGATGAAAGTGTAAATCTTCTCTCTCTGTATTCTCACCACCTTACCTTCATAATCCACTGATCAAAACCACCCCACCCCCAGAATTCTCGTAGTTGATTTTTAACCTCGAACTCCACGAACCAAAATCTTAGTATAATTTCTCTTGTTTTTTTGCCTTGTGATTTCCAGGTATTTTCAAGACAGGCCCAACTCTTCGTTATGGCATTCGTGATATTGGGTGTTCATACAATTTTTTTTGTCTTCATTGGTTGACTTTTAGTCTTGGATTATTAATTGTACAAGTTGATATGTGGGTTTCAGGGGTTGGGCATTTGTTTTTATGATGAAAAACTGTGTGTTTCTCGTGTCGGCGATTTTGGGGTTTTCTTGATTTTCCTCTTTCGTTTTGTGGGTTTTCTTGAAAAAGGAATTGTTTGTGGCATTTATGTAGATTTCTTGCAATTCTATTTCTACATGAGTTGATGGCTGTTTTGGCAAATTACATATGTTGCTTGTCAGGATGTTAGCACCTTTAAGTTATGTATAAGGGTTTGTCACCTTTGATTTTCTGGAAAGATGGGAAATTTATTATCTATGCATGAAATTCCGTTACTAGATGAATAATTGATGGTATAATCTTAGTTTCTGGACTATTCTTTAGGAAATTATAAGATTATTTTGGTTTCAAAAAGGCTTATGCTTGACTTCTGAATGTTCTATCAGTCTTTTCTGCTCCGGGACGACTCTTGTGACTAATGCGAGGGCGTAAAAATTGAGTCGATAGAAGATCCTATTGCACTCGTTCTTCAGTCAATGGAGTCTTTGAAAACACTGTGAACTAAGTAGACTGTCGCGAAAATTTTACAGAGTCTTCCATTATGTTCTGAATAGTTTGCCAGCTTTGATAATCCCAGGATTACTCCATTTTTTGGATGATGATATGCTATACAAAACTTTAGCAAAACACAGGTATTCGGCTGACATGAAAACTAACCATATACATATAAAATGATTAAGTGCTGAATTTTTTTATAAACTTACAATATAATTCATGTCAGCAAATATTCATTGTCTAGAATAATATATATCACTTTATTCATATATTCTTTGTTGTTTCCTACCTCTGAATGGCCTTCGGAAAGCTGCATTAGGTTCTGGTTTTCTGCCACTGAACACTCCGTGACATTTTGTTTCTTTCTTTGTATATTTTTAATGGTGTAAGTATCATTATGATCTTTTCTTTTTGAAATTACGAGGCGATTATCTAACTTACTCTGCTGCTTATTAGGATTACCGGAACAGCCATGGTGAGCATTCGAAGGCGCAGACTGTTAGGACTTTGCTCTGGTACACCAAATTAAAATGTATTTGGTTAATGATTAAGAATGTTATACCGATAAGCTTGCGTTTGACTGTCAAATATTTTGTACTGGTCTTGTTGGAGAATTCTATATGAATAACAATCTTTTTTCTGTCTTAACATTGGCCTATTTAAAATCTCTTAGCTTCAATGATATTCTTTCATACGATTATGTAGGGCAAAATTGTTTCCTGGATCCTCTTCCCATGTCCTCTGAGAATGGACATACTTCTGAAAGCTGTGTGGATAACACAAAACCGATCAGTGTTCATCCCATGCCTTTAAATGATATTGACCTACCAAAGGACGTAAGCGCTTCTCTTTCTTCCTGTGCATCACTAAGTTGTGTTAACCTTTTTTTCGTGCTGTCTATTTCATGATTATTTGTCTTGCATCAAATGTGAGCCCATCATATTTAAAGTTTGAACAATAGCTTCGGTTTCTCATGAACATTGAGTCATGTCATAATCATTCAAGACCAGAGTTTTCACTTTTCTAAATTCTGAAGTATCTGTAAGAAGAAATTAAGAAAAACCGTTAATAGTTTTGTTGCCATACTAAAATAAACCTGTTAAGTATCTCTATAAATGTCAATCCCCACTTTGTCCTATGAAAAAACCCCTCTAATATGAATGCTACAAATTTGGAATTCTCCTCACTCTCGCATGCTTTAGAGATTAGCTGCCAGTTTTTCAAGGATGGGCAATCAAGGTAGACTTTTTACTCCAAGCTTGATTAACTTTGCTAGGAAGGTTGAATGTGGAGTATCTTCTTGGTCTAAACTTAAGTGGTCAAAAGTGGTTCTGTTTTGGAGGTTATAGATCCATTAAAGTTTCTTCCAACTTAATAGAATTTTTGAATTGTGCTTATCTATTAATAATTTGTCTTAGCCTATTGTAAAATTATTTAGTTTCCTACACTTATAATTCAGCGATTTGGCTTTATAGGGGAAAAGTCAATTCAATAATTCTTGAATTTCAAGTCTCCAGTGGCTTATGAAGATGTTATTTCAGTCTACAAGGAGGTTAAACAATTATAGAGGCCTGAATATTATTCCTGACAAATAACCTGTCTTATGAAACAAAACATTCCCATTTAGCTTTATCTCTGGCTTCAACAACATTATACTTCTGTTCTTACAGGCAGACTGCGTACCTAACAAGAAAGAAGACTAGTTTCACGTGCATTTCATCTGTAACAAAAATTCAATCAGTTAATTATAGATTTTTATATGCAGAATTTCTCCATGCAGTGGTTTTTTGGGAGGTTTTCAGTAATATTCCTAGTTGACAATGGTTTTTCACTTTTTTTGTACCTTTTCTTCCATGTAAATAGTCTCTCTAGAAAATAAGAAATTCTACATATGATGGTTCTAATGACCTTGTTCTTCATTTAAACAGCCAAGTTTTGTTAATTTGTGTTTGTCATTAGAATATTTCATTAGTTGATTATCTGGAATTCAATTTTGTTGCACACATGAAAATGTCTCTCCAGCACGTATTATTACTTGCACACATGAAAATGTCTCTCCAGCACGTATTATTACTATCTTGAGTTCTATATTAGTTTATAATATCTGTTTTGCTATGTCTGCATTTAATTCTGTAACGATATATATTGAGTGAATTTTTATTTTTTTTTGGTCAGAAAACTGCATCAGAAACTGGCCCCAGTTTGTCAAAAGATTCTGCTTCTAGTCCATTGAAAGAGGAGCCTTTCCAGCCATTTCCAGGTTTATTCTCATTCATGTTCACATGTTCTTTTAAGCCTTTGACTTGTTTTCATGTCTTGAAATTCTACCTATTCTACTGGGTACCTCAATACATGTAATATGTTTACATTTATATATAAGGTGTGTTTGAGCCGCATTATTTTGAAAGAATATATTCTGGAATAGTTGATTGATGGAGAATATGTGGTTGAAAAAGAAGGAAAAATTATTGATTTGATAGAAAATATTATTTTATTGAAAAATGTGTGGTTGAAAATGAGTAGGAGAATGAGAATAAAAATTTTAACGTGTACCAAACAGGAGCATAATATTGATCTTTTGTTAGTGGAGAATGGAACAGAGTTCTTTGATGCATTATCTATGTATGCGGCTGTGCGCCTAAATTCTTATAATGTTGTGCTGATGACGGAAAAATTCATAGATCTCAAAGATACTCAGAAATACAAATGGCCTGAATGTTACACCATATTGGAGCGAAAAAGAAGGTATAAGGTTGGCTATGAAACAAGTTATGGAATAATAACTATAACTCTGGTTGGTTCTTTTTTCCTATGAATGCATTTCTAAAAAGTGAACTTAAATAGCCAGTGGGAATTTTTTTTGATTTTCAGGAATATATGGAACTGGGTAAGACTTCTATTTTGTTTGCCTGAACTGCCAGGTGGCTCCTATTTACTTATTAGCGATCAATATGTACAAGTTTGTTCCAAAACCATCCTTGAAGATATCACATGTTACCCACCTTTAAAACTGAGTTGGTCAAGAAAATTATTCCAGTGGTGAAAATTTTAAAACTACCAATTGGTGGACAAATACTACGTTTACCAGTAGACACGGTATGTTTTGTCAGGCTCGTGTTATATAATATTCTTGCATCAGTTAGGACAAGTGATTTTTTTATTTCATTCAATGTTCTTGCGTTTACAATTAATCTTATTAATCTTTTATAAACTAATGTGTTTCTTCATTTCTGAAATACTCATCAGTGAAGGTGTCGCGATAGAATACTTTTATATATTTATTTATATCTATACTGGCTTTTTCTGTTGATCTCACTCACTCCTTACCATTATTTCAGAGTTCAAACGCAGAAAGCGACACAGGAGGAAGCATGTTGAAAACCAAGAACAATGCATCATGAGAGGGGTCTATTTCAAGAACATGAAATGGCAAGCTGCAATTAAAGTTGACAAGAAACAAATCCACCTGGGAACTGTTGGCTCTCAAGAAGAGGCTGCCCGATTGTATGACAGGTATTATTTCTGACAGTAGAAGTTATGTTACTGGTTATTGTTACAGAAACCGGATCTCAAGATTAGATTTTCATATTTTCAGGGCTGCATTCATGTGTGGGAGGGAGCCCAACTTTGAACTATCAGAGGAAGAAAAGCAAGAACTTATGAAATTTAAGTGGGAAGAATTTTTAGCCGTAACTCGTTCAGCAATTACTAGCAAGAGTAAGCTCATAGACATGTAAATTTTCTTTCATTATTTCTAGGTATTTCAATCTTTGATTATGATATTTGAATCTGCAGAAAGCCAAAGAAGAACAGGGCCAGGCTTACGCGGAAAATCTCAGAACAATGACTGGGATGGTGAACAAGGACGAAATGGTTTCTCAGCATCCGAAGATGACCCTTTAATCACTTGATTTTTCCCCACTAATATATATTTAGTTTGACAATTGTGTTCATCCATTCGACCTCTCATTTTCATTCGTTTCTTAGTATATAAGAGCCCCTATTAGGGCAGATGACTCGACATTTTCTGATAGTGAATTATCAGATTCGGTTAAAAAAGGAGTCCAATCTCACGCCTTAGTATCGTGATCACTTGAAGCCCCGTTCCCAGCACCTCCACAAAACTACCGCCATTAACGGGGGATGTGCTTTCAGAATCACAGTGAAAAGTCATTTCTAATTACAGAAAAATAAAGAAGAAGTAACTGCAAATTTTCATTTTCATGCGTCTCTTTACTGTATATGTAAAATGCATTACCTAACACTGAAAATTCTTCCCTGCCTTCTTAATAATATTTTCATGACAACAATTTCTTGTCCCACACTGCACATTCCAGAATTCCTTGTTCTTTGATGTGTATGGGTTTCCCTGCAATTCCTTCGACTTCAAATAAAAGTATTTTGACATTTCTATCGACAAAGTTGCACTTCTTTGGCAATATGGTCAATCTCAAAAGAATTTTTTATATTTGGCATCTGGCAATGAGACTAGAGTTTGAATTAGTAGAGATTTCATAAGCAAGGTTGAATTGAATTCTTTGAGGCAATTTTGATATATGAATTCCATCGAATACAAGTCAAGTTTCATCACTTGAATGTATTAGAGTATCACATGTATCTCAGTATCTGGGGTTTTTGGCATTTGGTACATTATTTTGGTATGTTTTTCGTTTATGTAAATTCTAATTATATGAATCGTCAAGTTTCATGACTCAATCCGCGAACTTGATTGATTGTCTGTGAAACTTTTGACAAGGCGTGGAATAACAGAAATGTAAAATAGTTCACACCAGTCTAGCGAACATTTCTTTTATTCAGACTAACTACAAACTATTAATACGATACACGTGAGCCAACGAATAAAACGTAATATTCATAAGAGAATTTGTTACAAGACAACCAATATGGATCTGTCACGCAATTCAAATATTTCCATCTCAAATACCTATTTTCTCTCTCGCTTCAAGTTCGAGCATTGAAATTAGCAATTTTATGAGAAAAAAATCATAGTTAGGTTAGAGGATTTGTTGATTCGGTTTTTGCCAACAACATGAACTTTTCGGTAATTTTCGATTATGTGTTTTCCATCAATCTGAATTCACACAATTGGTTGCCAAAAATGGCAGCTAACCGGGGGGGAGAAATCCCACAATGCCAGCCCCACCCCCGCAGTGTGTTAATACAGGGTGGGGGATTGGTGGCAGTGAATATAATCATACCATAGTTTTTAATAATTAAACTATATTTTAATTTCATGAAAAGTTCATAATCTATACACATTATCATATTTATGTATCTGACTTTTTTCATTGTATTCCTACTCTGAAATTAACAAATTATTTCTGATTATGGTTTCTCTTCAAGATTTTCTTTAAGATAGAGTAAAGAAATTCATTTATCTATTGTATTTTTAAATAAACAACAACAACAATATTAAGAGCTAGTTTGGGAGAGATTTTTTGGAGGAATAATTGATTTTGAATAGTGATATGATGAGAAATATATGGTTGAAATTTGAAAAAGAAGAAAAAATTATTGATGTAATGGAAAATGTTATTATTATTAGGGCCTGTGTGGTTGAAAATGAGAATTGATTTACTGTAGAATTGGAGAATCCGTACCATACAGGCCCTAATAATAATAATAAAGCAAAAATACGATTAAATATTTGACCTTCATTTTAAAGCATGCTAACAATATTTTTGAATGGAAATCATGATTAAGGACAATAGTCTCCAATTAATATTAATAAAATGTTAAAGAACAAAAATGCGATGAAGAAAAAATTTACCATGTCACATTATTTTTCTCATTCTCATTCTTCTACTCAGTTTCAATTACACATTTTTTAATAAAATAATATTTTCTATCAAATCAATAATTTTTCCTTCATTTTCAACCACATATTCTCCATCACATCAACAGTAAAAATACATTTTTTACTCCCAAAATGTGCACCAAACAAGAAGCATGTAAATGTGATAATGAATAAAGGTTAATGACCTCCAATGTAATTAAAATGTAGTCTATTTATTAAAAAAAATTGGTGTGAATCCAGTCACCCTTATTAAATTTCTATTTTTTAAAAAATATTTCAGTTAAAAGTACTCGAACGATTTTTTTGCCCTTTTAAATTTCTAAATCAAAAAATGGATTAATAGATGGAAATCTAACCGAGTCTCTGATTGATTTCTGCTAATTGTTGGGGATGTTTGGAGTATAAAATCAAATGTAGGGACGAAACTAATATTTGTTGAAAAGGTTGGGGATCTACACTATAATTTACGCAATCCCTTTTTATGTTATCCAGTGCTTTACTTTCCATGCAGTTGATATTCTGGAAAAGCTTTCAGGCTCACTTTAATCAGCATGGATATCATGAACTCTAAAAGACCAGAAACAAGATATTCGATTCAAGGAATTGAAGAAGCAATCTTTAATTGCATGGATGCAACAAATTCAGGAGAAATTGACGCCGAGATCTTTATCACAAACAGCGAAAGTTCAGAAACAAGAAAATTTTACGGATATATTGATGACGAAGTTGATAGATCAGAAACAGAAATATTTTCCAGGCAGATTGAAGATGGGGATGAATTCAATCTGTTCAGCACCATGGATAGCTCAGAAACAGGAAATTTTGCAGTAGAGACTGAAGAATTTGAAACGGGATTCAATTCGTTCAAGAACTTTGATATAATTCGCGAACCGCCAGACGATCATCATTTCTTCAAGCACCAGAGAGATTCCAGTAGGGTTCATGCACTAGGGCAAAAGATTAAACAAGAATGGAATTTGTTGAAGGAAAAACTCCCAAATTCTATTTTTGTTAGAGTTTATGAATCCAGGTTTGATCTTATGAGGGTTGCCATAATAAGTCCACCTAATACTCGATATCACTATGGCTTATTCTTTTTCGACGTATTTTTTCCTAGAAATTATCCCTTTCGTCCTCCAAAAATTTATTATCATTCTTATGGTTTTGATTTGAACCCGAATCTTCGTCCCAAAGGAAAAGTTCGTCTAAGCATTTTAGAGAATCGATATCAACGTATAATACATGAATTATGTGCATGTACAAGAACACAATGGAACCCTAAACAGTCCAGTATTCTTCATGTGCTATATGCAATTCAAGGGGTGATCATGTGTGCAAAACCCTACTCGATCGACGAATCAGAACCGTCAAAATACATCAAGAAAGCTTTCCAGTTAACCTGTGGAATCATGATTAGAGTGCTGCAGGAACCTCCCAAGAACTTTGAAGATTTTGTTAGGGAACACTTCAGAAAAAGGGCTGATTCAATTCTAGTGAAATTTACACAAGAATTTGATGGTATTAAGGATCAGCCTATGATTATTGATTTGTTTACTGATCTTTACAAGTCTTTGGAGAGGAATGGAACTTCTTGTGTCGATCATATTTGTTTCTTGAAATCAAGAAATGGGAATCATGCAGTAGAAGAAAGCAAAAATGTGGGGCACTTGATGAAGATTGCTCGAATGTTGAAGAACCTAATCGACTAGACTGAAGCATTAGCTTGAGAAATGTGTGTATGATTTTAGCTCAAACACTGCATCCAAGTATTTGTTAATCTTTCCGTGGAATTCTTGATTCATCTATTGAGCTATGTATCCTGTTTCAATGGTTTATTTAGCCCCCGTTTGGTTTAGTTAAAAGAACAAATTTTAAGTAAATCTCAATAAAAGTTGATAAAATTTATGTATACCAAACAGAGGCTTAATCATTGTTGGTGGTAACTTTACACCCTTCTTTGGTGTAATTGTGTAGATTTGCCCAGATCCATATTGTAAGAGGTGTCCTTGCGGATCATCTCCTCGACTATGTCCACACATAAGAGAAGAGTCCAACCAATTCTCCATAAACCCTCTGCACACTTTGCCCAGGTCAACATTGCCAAATTCCCCCCACAAAATGTTGAAAGAAACATCCAAATGCTCCACTCCACCCAAAAGATTTCACATCATAAAAAATCCCCCAAGAAATAATGGACATAACAGTGATTTTATGTAACTAAACCATGCAATGTAGGGCCAAAACTCGAAAATGAGCTCGACTTGACAGAGACGATTAAAGTACCGGACCTTATCTAAAAAACCAAGGCAGTTAAGTGATCAATTTGTACCAGATGTACAAGCCTCAATGCTACTTTGCTTCTCCATTACAAGAAAGGGAAACAATATAAGCTCAGAGCTCAAGATTGTGAGTAAAAAAACTCTTACACTATTTTCTCAAGTCAAATTACCCTGTTGAATGCTCAATCAAGGAAATTCTTTCCTGTGAATACCAATAAGCACCATCACTAATCTTCCCTTGCATTATATGAGATCAATGTATCAAATCAATCTGTACCAACATCTACCCCTTTTGTCTTCAGGAAATCCTTGGCTTCAATAATATCCTACAAAGTTAAATGAACAGTTAAATATATTCAAACTACTCTAGGTGGGGTTGGGGGAACAGGTAAGGGGCATCAAACTTTTGGCTTTTGCTAATGAAGGCTTTTCCTCACCCTCACCACCTAAAGCAAATGAATTGTTCTCTCTACCCATCATAATCAACCCATAGTAAAAAATTTAGAAAGAACTTAAGATAAAAGTGTGATAGGTACCTGTTGCAACAGGATTGCCTCTTGTGGGCAAGTTGGAAATTGCATCAGACCAATTCCAACCATAAATAGGCCATAGCAACCAAGCGTTATAATAAAGTAGAGAGGCAGCTGAGAGAGAGAAGACAAGTAGGCAGCAGCCCAAAAGCAACAGTCAGTGAGGGTACGGAATCAAGTTTATGTGAATAGACCAATTAAAAGAACAAGTGGGAAGCTCACCAACCAAGTATAACTATCTGGGATCACTGATATCTGCAATAGGCTAATCCAGATGGCCGATAGAGCCAACAGCAATGCCATAATCTTCACAATATGCTTCATTTCATCTGGCACCAGAAGAAGCTTTCTTCACCTCAATTTTATCCTCTAGTAAGATAAATTTCTCCTTTCTTGACACTGCGGCAAGCATGTTCAAATGTCCATCAATAACGCAATTGACCACATGCATGCATAAACGCCACGACAGTTAAGAAGGTGGGGATTTGTGAAGACCAAAGAAGACATTTCAAATTTAATGCATCATTTTCCTAAAATCAAATGAAGATAACCAATCTCATCTTCACGAAAAGCTACATGCATTAATTATCACTTCAAATGTAAATCATAATGAGACCTATTGCTTTTGTTTAGTTATTCACCACAATACCCCTAATATGAAACATATTCCATTTCTCAAAAAAGCATCTGTAAATTAAAGAACCCAACATGAAACAATTCTCAAGTTTATAGTTGCAAAACTGGCCTCAGGCTTCAAAATCTGTTTAAACAGCACCAACTACCTTGTGTAAAAAAGGCTTATAGCATATGAGAAAAAGCTATGATCGAGATATTAAATAATGAATTATTCCATTATAAATATTTGTGGAAGATAGACAATGAACAAAGACAAATAAATCCATTTTCCAGTTTAGAGAGAGAGAACTGCCTAAATTAATCTTATAAAAGGAAAAAAGGATTTGATTGGTGTTGGGGATGCACAGTTAGAAGCAAATATATGTATTGTCATCAGACAGTATATATCTTATAACAGAAGTCAATGCCCTTCTACAGCATCCCAAACATTATGTGGCACATTTCAAATTCACCAGTATGCTGAACCAATATTATATGCTGGGGGCTAAAATGTAATTACAATGTAATAAGGACATGCAAACAACAATAGAACAATAGAGAGCATAAAATAGAGAAAATGAAAAACTTAATTGATGGGAAATGTCAAATGATAGAAGAGGGGTTGAACACATCGGATACATCATAAAAAACAGTTAACCTCCTATTTTTGTTTAGAGCCACCACATAAAACAATTAGTAACACACAAGTTAAGAGCTAATGAATGGGGAAAAAAAAGACTTTATCTAGGCAGAAACGGATGAAAATAAAGGAACTTCGATGTCACCAGATGGGCGATATCACAAAACCATTTCACCTACCCATTCTCAACTAAACTTCAATTGAACTCAATGCCCTTGCACAAAACACAAATATCATATGGCACAGTACAAAATCACCAGCATTATGAATGAATTCATAATAATGAGGTTTGAAACGTATTTCATGTGCACAAAATGCAGGATCAAATTACATAAATAGTGGGAAAAGACCCAGCATTTCGGAAATTCATTTAAGTAGAGATAAATCTTTACAATAGCACTTGTTAAGATTTGTTAGAAGAATTAAAACAACCCTTTCTAGGACCAAATACAAACTACTTTAAACACAAAACATTGTAACATAAAGATGAAAGGCCTTGTCATTCTCAAGACATCAATATGTCAATTTTAAATCAACATGCACATTTTAATTAATTTTACCAATAAACTATTCTACAATAGATGAGATACAACTCCAAGGAAGTACATTAAGTAACCAAAGAATACAATAATGAGCATAAATCAGAGAAGTTGAGAGAACAACAAAAATTCAAACCCAATACTACCTCAAACCAACAGAGCAGAACAACACACGAGACACTTTGTGAGTAGAATAACACTGGAAACCCCAAGAAACTTGCAAAACCCTGTACTTTACACTGTCAATTGAGCCTCAAATTCAAGTCTTAGGCAAAAGTAGAAGAAAGGTCAACGAAATGCTAATCAGTGATGAAAAGTGAAATAATCTAACAGTCAATAGTCACCAACTCCTACATATGCAACAAACACCAAGACGAAGCAGATCTGTAACACTTACTATTGACATGACACAAAGTGACTTTGACCAACACATTCTTAACAAGAAAAAATGCAGCTGAAGCAATAAAATCCAAGAACACATATGCCATTCAACCTCACCATTCCGGGGATGAATACAAAAACAGAGGCACTCACAAAGGGCACATGAATCATACTTGCCCCTAGCTCATGTTCAATTCTACTGCCATCAGAAGGGATGCGTATGTTTATTATTTCAGTGCCCAGATGGAACTCAAAGCCCTTGCGCAATGTCCCAAACAGCATACGGCAGTTCAAATTCATTTAAACGAGACATTTATAATAAGAACGTGTCTGTATACTGGAAGGAGAAAATTGTGATTGGGCACTTAAGGACAAGAATCACACGCAACTGAACAACAAGACAAGAAAATCGAATAATTTATGCATAATATGGAATTGAACATGACAACAATTGAATTCAATTCAGCGTCCACCCACAACAAAAACTACATCTATATATATTCACAGATTTCGACACTTAAAGAAACGAATATATCCATTCAAAACCATTAAAATAAATAAATAAATAAAACTATCATTCCCATAAGTGAAATAAAATAAACAAGAAGTAAATGCACATATCATATGAATAAGCAAAAATGGAAATCCGATTACATAACAATAAAATTCACCTTTCTGTTATGAGTGTATCTATTTCTTTCAGTTCGTTCAATCCAACCTAGATTTGGGATTGCTGGATTTTATAGAAGGCATTATCCTGTTTTGTTGGTTAATGAAAATTAGGGCATCTATTCAGTGTTAATCGAAAAGGGTAAATTGCGGATACAGTCCCAACCTACAGTGACATTTCACTTTCAACCGCAACAATATTTTTCTTGTCCTTAAGCTCCTCATCTATCATTTTTCAGTGACAGTGATCCTCACACAGTTTTTGTTCAAAAACACCTTTATGTGGAAAAGGACAAAAGTATCCACAACTATAACAGAAGCAGCAAAAAAAAAAAGTAACTGTAGACATTAAAAAAATAAAAAAATAATGGATTGGATCAATTTAAATAATTAGTCCAATTAAATTTAGAGAAAATTACCTAAAACCATGTATTTAAGTTTCCATATTAAAAAATCAGGTGTAATGTTTATTTAATCAAAAATCAGGTGATAAATAAAATTAATGTAATTAATAAATATTTAATTAAATCTAACAACTTCAATTTCAACCCTATCATTTCT